>BMAV01020502.1:1621725-1650493 GCA_019973955.1 Trichonephila inaurata madagascariensis | reverse complement strand
TTCATACGATAACAATGTATTTAATTCAATAATACACTTTGACGCTAAAACTACAATACGGCTTTAACCTTTTAAGTGCCATCTTGACAGTTTTTGCGAAGGATTTACTTATTTCAGAGTATTTGCCTATTTTTTTTATACCTTTTCTCTCCCCTCCCCCAAAGCATCACGTACGCGTGTCTACGTGGAAATTGGGGGAGTTGGGGATCGATTCGCATAACTTAATTCAGCATTTAAGGAAACAATTATTAACTGTACAAATTATGAAGATAAGTGTTAATTTTTGTATATAATTTTATATATGGCAAACTCATAGGGTCATTGATAATTATTAATGTTGTTCTTAATTTAATATTGTTAAATTAATTATGAAATACATTGTGCAGTATTGATATATTCATAAGTGTATTATATCAGTGCTCAGGTGTCGTCCACGTCACTTGACCATGGTTCAAAATTACGTGGTCCGTCGCCAAAAGCCCTCGTGTAGCTGAACAGTGCAACGTTAATATTCACTCACTCAGTGTAAACGTGTATTTTATTTTTTTATTATACCAGAATGTATTTTGTTTGTTTACATTCAGTAAAATAATAATTTTTTTTTAAAATAATGTTTTGTTTTTGACTTTCCAAATGCACGCACCCTTCTCGTAGAGTTATTACGCTCCCTTGGTGGTGGCGCCCCACAGTTTGAGAAACCCTAATTCAATCATATACTACAATAATTCTGATTAAAGAACCTTTTTTCAATGAGATGCTGTATAAAATAGATCAAGTCTGATGCATGTTGAATTTTCACGAGGCTCGAAGTACTTACGTTGGTGATGTCACAGTTTGGAGAGTGGGGTGCCAGTTCAGGTATCACTCTCGTCATTTGACTACAGATCAAAATTATGAGATCCATCGCTAGAAGCTCCCGTGTTGCTTCTAAAAGCGATGTTAATCAAAGACATATTTTTCCAAAAATGGATTTAATTTTTTATTGATAGGCTCTTTCTTGTATTTACAATTTCTGTAAGATTTAGTATGAATTGTGCTTTTTCAATTTTTTTGTAATGAATAAAATGAAAATTCAAAAAGGGTTAAAGTTTACTATGAATGTTTAGAAAATTGGTGGGTGGAAATGATTAGGATAATCATTGCTTGTGTAAGAAAAAAGAAGAAAAAATAACGAATACATTGCTTTTAGAAAAATTTAGCAATGACTTAAGATTAATCTGATATTGAAAATGGATTTAATAATCATAATTAAACTGAATTTGTGATGACGTCCAATTTTACTTTAATACTTGATATTTTTAATTAGTAAATGATTTAGAAATGTATATACGAGGTGTGACAGTCAAATATATATATATATATAACCAGATTAATCTAAAAAATTAGCTTTATGTAAAACAATGTACAAATACCTTTTAATCGCCTTCAACATATATATATATATATATATATTCCCCTTCATTATCAATACATATCTGCATACGAGTTTTCCACCGTTCTCAAAGCAGTGCTGTGGCTTATTAGGTGTGTGTGTGTGTGCGTGTGTGTGTGTCACCATATTCAGTAATCTTCCGTTTTTGATTTCACCTCATCTACTTATACTTAAAAATGTGCCTGATGTATATTTTGACTAAATATTCCATATTATATTCTCTTTTTAAGGCTACTGTGAATTTAGTACCACAATAAACTATTTTCCCTTTTTTGTTTTGTATTAAAAAATTAACACAATAATATGTAAAAAAATTACCTTATAGAATTTTCCAATTAAAATTTTTTTGAAAATGAGTATTTAACTTTATTGAAATTAAATGTAATTTTTAATCCAAACTTATGAAATGAGCTTTTGTTCAGTTTTAAATTTTTAAAAGAGTTACAAATATTTGTAACGGTTTGTCTTTCGGTTTTCAGTTACTGAGATATTTTATAAGATAAGTCCATTGTCCTCTTAAACATTATATACATATATACGATAGTACATGTAGCTGAAATAAATATATTTCTGGCTAAAAATGTTTGTTCAAAAATGTCAAAATTTGGAAACAGAAATTTTGAGCCAGAATTATGTATAATATTGCTTAATTGCTTATTAAGCTATAACACCATTTAAATAGCCAATGCATTATTTCAAGCTTATATCTTCAGCTACGTATTTTTATTTTAGCTTTTCACTAACAGAAATAAATGTGCTTTTTTTGAATGTGAGCAGAAACAAAACAGATATTCTAAAGTTGCACAATATGTGAAATATTCCAGACTAGATATTTCCACAATTATTCGCATTTTCTAAAAAGGATATGTATATTTATATAAACTTTTTACTCAGCTTAGCAAAACATATCTTAATAATCCAAATATAATGTAACTTTTTAACGTGCACGATCGAATTAATTCGATTGCACTAAACTGACCAGACTGCATGCAATCGAGGCAATTCGCGTTTAGTTGTATTTTATGATACTGTAGTTTTCACACTCGAATATAACCGATCCCCGTCTCCCCGTAGAAGACTGACCTCGATTCGTAAATTTAGATAAAGTTTATAATAAATTTAGATAAATATTACAAAAAACTTTTCTTTCAATTGCTACATAGCATCATTTGAAATGATGTTTCGTATAAAAAGAAATGAGGTGAAAACAATTTGGATTTCAGAAGCAAATGAATAGAAAGACATAAAGTTACATAGCGATGTAAATATAAACAAAAAAAAAAAAAAAATGCGTAGACCAAAATCTTCTCGAATTCTACGGAACGTCATTTTCCCAGTTCTGTTCCCCCAACAGAAGAAAAAGAAGCTCTCACAAGATACTGCGCTATGTGTTATGCTAAAAGGGATATCAAAGGAAAAGAAGATAGTCGTTACATGAGCACTAATTGCAATGTTGGGCTATGTGCTGCACCTTGCCTCCAAATATATATCAATCAAAAGAAAATTTTGTATAGATTTTTTAAATAAATACTACTATTATCATTACTTATGTTGGAAAAGTATAAATAAATATTTCTATCAATACAAATTTTTTTCGAGACAGCAATTCGAAAAGAAATATAATAAAAGTCAACATATGTGCAAGATTACAATATTCGGCTCTTATCTGCAATGTTAATCAAAATCCAAAATCTAAATGAAAAATTTGATTGATTTTCTATCGTTTTTTAAATTTTTGCGCAAAAAATTCTAAAAATCTATTTTTTTTAGTTTAAAAATGTTAACTTTTTTACCGGTTTTTCAATCTCAATGTGCTTTGAGAAATACACTATATTTTTAATAATTTCTTATCAATTCCTTTGCCAAACAATGATAGAACAAAATGTAAAAATGTTCTCTTCATCTGAAGTCCTAGTAAAATGTTCGTTCTATAATTTTTTTGTTGAAAACATTTCTCGGGGAAAAGTCTCCCATCGGAAGGAACTCCTTACAAGTAAGAATCAAATAAAACTCTAGAAATTTTTTGAAAGTCCTGGTTTGTTCTAGATAGTACCTTCCACTGTATCTAAGGATTTCCTGTCTGCAAAAGTAAACGTAAAACCGTGAAGAAGGTTTCCTTCTTATTTGCGTTTCAATGGGAAGTAAATTGTCTTTTATTGAAGTTCTGAGATATTTGGGCTTAACCTTGATCAACAGAAGCTGCAGTTAAGCCAATCTGGAGAACATAACTAATTGGCTGCAAATAATTTTTCTCAATACTGATTGGGGAATCCGGATAAAAAAGCTTAACTGCCTTAATTAACCAGAAGGAGTATTTTATTATACCTATTTTTCTGAAATTTAGTTTTATCAAATTTATTCTTTAACCCCTTAACTTATTTCAGCGTATATATACGTCTCGCTTTGACGGTACGTTAACTGTCCCTGGCATATGTATACATCTTTCCGAACTGCACTTCTTTTCTTTGAGTTGCTATCAATAAAGCTATTCCGAAAGCTTTGGAATGCAATAAACTGACCTTGACAGTGTTTGCGAAGGATTTATTTATTTCAAAGAAGGGTTTGTTTATTTATTCCTTTTCCTTTCTCCTGATACACAGCATACGTGCGCCTGTGTGTAAAACGGTGCCATTGTGGAGCAAATCACGTAACTTTTAATTTGCAATTAAGGGGTTAAGGTGTATTGTCATTAATTCTGCTTTTTATTACATTATACATTGATTTGTGTTTTTTCTTCATTTTATTTATATATTTGCTGCCTGCTATTATTTTATGTTGTTCATTCTTACCCCCTAATCAAGTTTATCATACTTTTCCTTGGCGGTATCATTGTTGAATAAATATACTTATTCATGTGTTTGTGTTGTTGAAGTTTTATTTTTGGGTTTCTTATGTAGATATAATTTTAATTCGAGATCACATTTTATAATTCAGTGTTTCGCTGAATAAAGTACATGTAGTCTGATTATACATGTAATCTGTTTTTGTATCCATTTTATACTATTTGTATTCATTATTTGCTCCCCTTTTGTTATTACAGAAGCTTCCATTACGTACAACTTTTACTTTAAAAACAATAAAAATTTTAACGCAATTTGTGCATAAAAATAATTAGTTTTTTTCTTACATGCATTTAGTATGTGTTTTAAATTAATTATTAAAATATTAGAATATTGTTTTGTTAAAAACAATTTCAAGAATTAGAAACTATGAAAATTGATAAAAATATCAAGTATCTAGGAAAAGTCTAAATAAAATCGATCTAAGAAATGCAGGTACGCTAAAAAATTATTTGAATAGCTTGATACATATAAACGAAAGTATTAAAATATTTTCAAAATAAATAAAAGTATTTTAGTTTTGTAACTTAACAAAGAATATTTAATACAGAAATTAAATGTGTGACTATCTCTCTTTTGTTGTTTTTTGCTTAGATTGAAATGAATAATGCTAATTCATCAAAATGCGTCATTTGGACAAGTCATTATATTAAGGTATCCGACTACGTTTGAAACCATGATTTTTCAAAAGCGTACAAACGAATGTTTCTTTTAATATTTAGTGTCACTTGGATTATAATACATGTATAAAATTGTTTTAAGAATATTATTACAATAAAAAATTATTTAAATGCAATATTTTGGCAAAAACTAAACTCCGACTCAGAAATACCTATTTTCAAAACATTCTCCTTTCATGGAAAATGCTTCTACAATAAGAATATTTTGTTTATGTATAGCTAAGACTGCTCCATAGAGCTTGAAATAGGATTTTTGAAAGATTCACATTACTTTCAGAGTTATTACCAATTGAAATAATTACCAGTGTTTTTTGTTAAAATTTCTCCACTTGAATATATTAAAATACGGATAAATCTATTTCTAAGTTATATAGTTCAAAAATCCTAGTTCAGGCTCTGTACAGAGGTCTGCACTATATATAGGCAAACTATTATCATTATAGAAGTATTTTCCAAAAAAGGAGAATATTTTCATAATTGGTAATTCTATGATCATTTTTTGCCAAAATGTTGCATTTAAACATTTTTTATTGTAGAAATAGTTTTATAAACATTTTATACTTGAATTCCAATCTAAGTGGCAATAAATATTAAGAAAATAGTCGTTTGTACGCTTTTGTAAAATTGCGGTTCCGAACGTAGTTTGATTCCTTAATTAGCATAATAAATAATGTTATATGCACTAGTGATGATTTAAAAAATAATTTTATTTAAATAACATTGTTAACAGAATAGTCAATTATTCTATTTAAACCACTAAAACTTATCTCACTATGTAATGAAATTAAGAATGATCTTAATAGTCGATGTTTCAAATTTCATACAAATTCGATCATTAATTCCCGAGATATTCGTAGAAGGATATATAAAAGATGATTTGACACAAACTATTCATAATATTTTTCCTGTTTTTATTCACGTGTTAAGTAGACTGGTAATTAATGTTTTGACTAGTCTGCGGTCCGTTAAACTCCGCCACCTCCAGTCGTAAATTTTGGCTGAAATATTTCATGATTATTGAGGAAAAATTGAATGGAAAGTTGAACCTAGGGATTTATGACACGGGAAATCCGCATGTACATAAATTTCGATATGCTACAATTCACTTATTTGTATAAGTGTATTTAATAATTCATATTTTGTTACATTTAGTTCCGAGGAAAAACTATGAAGAGCGTTGAGCAGAATATTTTTATCGTCAGAACTTTGAGGCCCTCGACTGGATAGTCTCACATTTTTAAATCCAATAACATAAGAACTTACAAACAGAATTTTACAAAATATGCAATTTAGGATAACTTTAAAATGGCAATTCAAATTTTCTAAGAAAAGCGTTGCGAGTTTGAAAAATCCTTTTCCATAAATTAAAATGCAACTGTGAGTAAATTATAAGTTAATTCATCTATTCATTAACACCACGGCTTAGCTTCCTTTGAGCCATTTAGTAGTGACACTAATTTTATTCAGCTGCTATTAAAATAGCAAAATTTATCAAGAATGTCTCTTTTTAGCAGTGCTACCTCACCGTGAAAGATCGTTTCTCTACAAAACTATTTATACGTTGAAATGTGCATTGCATGATGGAGAAAATGCAATACGGAGGATTTAATTATATGATTATAAAATTGCAGTAAAAATATAGCTGAAAGATTTAAGTACACAATCTAAAATGCAGGCTTGTCACGTGATTGTTGAGGCCGCGTTAGCTGAGTGGTATAGGTATCGGATCGTGGCTTGCCTTGTCACGAGTTCGAGCCCAGTACCACAAAAGACCCGCCGTGTAGGGCAGCGATGCACGTTAAATCCGTCGAGAGCTGAAACGTCCTCCCGTTGGTGTGGTGTGTTAGTTAGGAGAGGGGGTGCCAGCTCAGGTGTCCTCCACGTTACTTGACCATGGTTCAAAATTACGTGGTCCGTTGCCAAAAGCCCTCGTGTAGCTGAACAGTGCAACGTTAATATTCAATCAATCAAGTCACGTGATTGTGATTAGTGAGATAAAAGAGAAAGAAACACCAGATAATTTAACAATTGCAATTCACTATCACCTAGGTAAACTCCTTTTTTCAAGTAATTATGCACCTCCCAGAAGACATGTGTAGATGAAGCGATACCTTATCGATTATAGCGTAGTCAGTTTCTACAACTTGATGAATTCACGAAGGGTTTCTTTCCTTTTAGGCCTACAAACGTCTAGTTACTTCTTCCATCGCATCGCAACTGAAACAGGCTTGCATGCATTTTTGTTGAAAGAAGGTGGTGCGAATCAAGAAATGTGAATCCTTCTACGAACTCTAGAGCAATGCCTCCGCAACCTTTTTATCGTTGCGGACCGGTTAACGTTTGATAATTTTACCGCAGCCCGCTGAGGGTGGGACACGTTGATTGTTTATATTTTAGATTGTTTTGATTCAACAATTTCAATTTAGTTACATTTAAATACGTCTTCAGAGTAAAATATAGTTACACCAAAAATGAATAAAAGGGATTTAAACTGGAATATAAAGTGATTTCCGTGGAAAGTTGCACAAATCCGAGAGAAATACACCACTTTAAATAAAATGGCAATAGTTTAATGTTCTTTAGGTGGCCCGGCACCATTTGATCTACGGACCGGTCCAGGTCCGCTGAGCGGAGATTGCGGATCACTGCTCTAGAGCATCTAGATGAGCCTCAAAATGCTTGTATCGAAGTGCTGTGTTGATGTCCCTAGAGTTCATGAGTGTCAATATTTTTACATGGTGTATTGAATACTGCAATTTTTCCTGTAACTATTTTTCAACGACTAGTTTAGCTCGAAGTGTGATCACATTACCCTTTACGAGTACTGTCATTGATACGCAGGTACCGTCATGACAGATTGCAATGGTGTGGAGTCAAATCCGCTTGGATGACTGAATAGCAAAATATCATATTAAACTACGAGGCTTGGTACTGTTTAAATAGCGGAAGTCACCGAATAAGAATGTGGAGAAGATATGAAGGTAGGCCTAAACCTACTACCAAATGACTGCCCCTACTCTTAAACAATGCATCATACTTTCAGTTGTCAATATCATAAATAACACATTCTTCTAGTTCGTCTCGATTGAGATTCAAAGGTACTTGAGTAAAGTGCTACCGTTGTTTGCATTTCCTTATAATCAACGGTTAAGTAATGCTGTTTCCAGCAAGACAATGGCCAATCATCTAAAGTAATTATCAGTGGACAAGAATTGTAAAGCATCCATATATGTTTTTCTTGTTAATGATTGCCTCTAGTTCTTACACTGATCAAACGTGAGATATATTTGATGGACCTCTTTTATTTTTCAATGTCTATGTTGAAGGATGAATTGTTGAGAGTAACTGAAAACATATGATCATTCATCACTCAGAATAGTATCAGACGGCTCATTTTGTCTTTGCTTCCTGTCTATCTGCTCCTTTGTTTTTGTCTGTCGATTGCTACCTTGTATATTATGTTGCACTACCTATTTGAAATTCAAATAATTTCTTAAAAGCTTTTTCTATCTGTCTGCCAATCTTCACCACATTCTTCTCACTCCTTCATGGAGTTGCATTTGCTCTATCAGAGAGGAAGTGCACATTCGAAGATTTTCCTCAGTCCTTTAAGACTGGCTCTCGAAACTGAATTTAAACTTGTAAGTTATTTTTTCTTATAAGTTGTCTGTATAAATCGAATACCATTTAATTATCCCATAAATGAAATATTTCTTAAATTATACCAAAAATAACCGTTTTCGCATGAAGTTTGGTAACTTGATTAATAAAAAAGGTCATTGGTGTATAAATACCGAATATTTGTGTAGCTGTGATGAATGATGCATATAGATGAATAGAAAAACTGATAATTTTAGCTTTTATGCATTAGAATGTACTGGAATAAAAATGTGCTATTACCCCTTATTTTTCTTATGCAACCTTATTATCACCACCTTACTTGTATTTTATAAATGAGTTTTACAACTGAATATACGTTTAAATAACTTACGTTTAATTAGCTCACAAATTTCCTTTTTTTAAAAAATGAAATAATAGATTATTCATATTTTTTCATTTAGATAAAAAAAAATGCATTCGATTCTCTTCATTACATTAGGACGAGACATATAAATCCTGATAAAACATTATTTTATATCGTCGTTTTCTAGCGGAAAATTATGTTAAAATAAAAAGAAATTTTCGTATTTTTTGGTTTTTAACTATTTCTTACTTGCAAAACAAGCCTATAAAGTGATTTTCATTTATACAACTATTGTTATTCTGACAGTTTTTGATTTTTTCCCGTTATTTTTGGTTAATATGAAACCCTTTGAGTAATTATGTATAAAAATTCAAATAAAATTATGAAAATTGTATCTGTGTGTGTGTGTGGTTCGGTTTGAAATTTGTGATCTGTTAATTTCAAAAGTATTGAAGTTCCGCATTATATTCCCATTTGGCAACTCAGAAAATTTTTATACAGGCACTTACATACTATCACAACCATATTGCTAGCAATGAATGAAGTTTACGTACTATCACAACCCTACTGGTGACATTGAATAAAACCGCAAAAAATCTAAAAATGGAAAACGCTGACGGGAATATGGAGCGCGTAGTCCAAAAATACTACGTGAAAAAAAAATAAATAAACTTAAATAAATAATAAGTAATAAAAGAAAAATAACTGATTTTATATTATTTTTAGGCTATATTACTACTATTTTGAGCCCCAGTGGTCGAGTAGTAGTGTATCACGCTTCCACACCACATGTCCGGGTTCTATTCCCGGACTGGGCAAATTCGACTCAGACTTTCATCCTGTCTGCAGTAGGTCGGTAAATGAGCACCAAGCTTGCTTGGGGACTTTGCGATAGTACATAAGCACCCTTTTGTCCAGTTTTTGAATATTCACCCAGTAATGCTGCTAAATGAGACACCATCTCTTGTTTGCGATTGCATGCCTCTATATAACATAAAAAACCTTATATTTTCCTATAAAGATCCATCAAAATTTGAAATCCCATCCGTTTCCCAAAATAAGAGTTGTAAACAGCTTTCAGAATTTAAAATTTGCGTATGTTTCTAAAAGCATGGATGGATTCAAAGTAATATCTATTAAATAATTATTTCCTTACGCTAATTTCCTTTCATTTTATGCGGTGAATTAAAACAGGAAACTCGAAGCATTTGAATACCAGATATAAATCTTGCTTCTTAAACATGTGTTCTATTTTGATTTTTAACTAATAAGTGACAAAAGTAAAATCATTTAAATAATAACTAAGAAAAGACTATCTTAATGAAACAGCTTATAATTTAATCATACTAATTATGATAACTATAATAAATGTATGACATTGTCCGCTTAGAATACAGAACTATTTTTCTTCTGTAACTATTCTATTTTTTACACTTCGATGTGATCGGATTTCTTGAAAAGTTTCAAAGAATTGCTGACAAAAGATTTTGAAGCAGAAAATCAATTTCAAATGATCCGTAAAGTAGGAAGGGCACATTACAGTAGGGCTAAATCTCTAGAGTACCATTTTCGAAATGTGATGTGAATACATCTACGTTTTAAAGACTTTTTGAGAAGAAACGCAGAATCGTTTGAAATATTAAAGTTTAGTCTATATTTAACGATCTTTATTTTTAATTTCTACGAAAAGATTATTTGGCTTATATTGTGATAAGTGAAGTTTTTTCACGTTCTTATAAAAGTATTAAGAGAAACTAAAATACTTAGTATAAACATTTTTATGAAATATGCGGAACTTTCTTTTTAACTCAGAATAGTTTCTTTGCTATATATATATATATATATATTATCATTGTTATAAAAATATTTTTTATTTTTTGTATCTCTTCAGAGAATAAACATAAATATATTCTACAGTTAAGATGTAATTCCATCATATAAATATACTTTTATTGAATTTGATGTAAAGCATTCTTAATCTTGTTTTTTATATTTTTTTTTTAAAAAAAATATTTTAAAATAAAAATCTGCTTGTGAATACATGAAAAGTATTAACTGCCACATGGATTTGAAACTGAAACAATATTGATTCGTTTAAAATATTGATTTAATACATATTTAAATGCTAGTCCTACAAGATCTACATATTTGGGTAATTCATCAGAGGGGTAAAAAAGTATAAATTAATATCACATGTCTGTCATTTTGACTTATATCATAAGTAAATGTAATGTATCACGAAAAGCTTGGAATATTTATTAGCGTTTCATTTCATTCGAATGCACTTACGTGTGATAACGTACTCTAAACTTATCTCTAGTAATAATAATTATTTTTGCTCATTCAATTTTTCTCTCTATCGATTTCTAGTTTTTTTTTTTTTTTTTTTAAATCCAAACTATTTTATTATATGTTTATTACTTAAAATATTTCTTAAAGAAAAAATATTCCAGATTGTCAATAAAAGAATGATTTGACCGAGGATAAATGAGAAAATAGAAACAAAGATAGGTTAAAGTGTGTAGGTAAAAAATAAGTCTAATGACAAATATAAATGTATGAAATAAATTTAGATGTTATAATGAACACTTTTGTGCAAAAGATTGCTCTTCAAAGATTACTTAGATTAAACTATCCTGTTAAAATGTTTAATTATAGATAAGTACAAAGTTTACTTCGTAAATGTCCAATGTTTTGATACCAATTGGCCATTTATAAGCAAAAACTCCTACTTACATCTAACTGTCTATCTCGTAAATTTTGAACCAAAAATTTTTTTAAATGTAAGACAAATTATTTTACTCTTACATGAAATATGTGTTTTGATGTGGATAATGAAGTTGTTAAAATAGTTGACCATACCATAAGATACAGTATTAAGAGTAATTTTGTTTACTATGTATATTAAAGACATTGGGCCAATGGAAAATTGAAACTTTTGAAAAAGCACAGAACATATTCTGGTAGAATGCAAATCTAAGTCTAAAAGGTACTAGGGAGGATATCATTTAATAGAGATTATACTCATTCTAATTTAAAACTTGAAATATTTTAACTGTGCATTTGGTATATTTATACAATATTAAGCTTTTTGAAAAGGTGTTTTGTGCATTATTCCAAATTTTTCCTGTAATATTCTCTGAATTAATAAAATTAATATATTGTGAGAAATACGAATCTATCAATTAGAAATTAACTTAAAACGTACAAAATACCACCCTAAATATCTGATGAGGGAATAGTGTTATCAATCTAAAGAATCAGATGCGTAATCTGTTTAAAATGAGTCGTCCATAGGGTATTTTGTTGTGAGCTCAGAGAAACTGATACCAAATTCAATTTCAATTGCTTAATTTAATTGTTTGAGGTATCTTCTAAGCTAAAGTTATATTGCTGTTATCAAATTCTCTTTGTCATCTAAACTATTCACATTTAATTATAAAGGAATGACTCACGAATGGGTTGAGTTGATACACCGTCTTTGTTTTTAATTTTATTACAACTGATTACAAATCATCCAACGAGGGAAATTGACTCTTGAGTAAAAGGAATTTTAAATGCTAATGGGTAAAGAAACAATAAATGAAAGGAATTTAAATGATCGTTTAAAATAACTTCAAAATATTTGGAGAGCTCTTTACTTTAAGGAATTAGCAAAATTCCTGATGGATACATATGTATGATAAGGATATATGTGTAATTACATGTTTGGTATGCAATACTTGCAGCATTTTCTGTTTGGAAGGAATGCTATTGTAATTTAGGATCTGAGACAGAGTTAATTGTGATTTGTACTTGATGCTTTATTTTGCATTTTTTTCCTTAGCTTGCGCTAATCGAATTCGAGAAATTGTTGTAAGAATATTGAATTGGTATTATTATTTGATATTTAATGTGTGCTACAATGTATATATAATTCAATATAATGTAGTTATGCATACTTAAATTATTCCTAGGAAATAATGTTACGGTATCACTTAATTAAAATAATTCTATTTTGTTCCATTTAAACATAATTCTAATAACAAAACAGTAGCAAAACTACAAAAAAAAAATCTTAAAATTAATTGAATGTGACATTCGTGAAAAATATTAGCAACGTCTGTATATGAGATATTTCATTGAAACATTTTTATTGTGTTAATCTTTTACTTAGGCTTTTAACGGATAAAAACGTACTGGATGACAATCTTCAGAAGGATGTGAGAAAATAATCTTTTTTTGAATAATTTCTTACAAAGAATTCACAAGAAGGTATTCGCAAACATGAGTGCAGCAGTGACCACACCAAAACGCGCGCAAGCGGAGCTTAAAACGGATGAAATCTATCCGCTCTGTAACCCAAAATCCCTTACCTTAATTTTTAACTAAAGGAATCTTCAGAAAGTTCTAAGATACCATAATTTTTTTATCTTTTAATACCAACTGGTTGGTTCCGGTAACTGATACAATATTGCGTCAGTTCACCATAAAAACTCCTCTATGTGGCGTGTTTTTAAGAACTAAAGTCCTAGTTAAGATAGTGTTATTATCATTAAGTGGGTAAATATAATTAAGTATTGCACAATGTCTTGGCGGTATCAAAGAATATCAGGCCTAAAAGAAGTTGAAGAAAAACCCCTTTAAGAGAATTGAAATAAATAATTATAGCATACGTTTGTTACACACATATTGCACAGAAGGCAGTTGAGAAGTCTCGATGGTCCATCCACGCGGCAATTATTCTCACTTTTCAGGTGTTCATCGACCAGATCAGCCCAACGTACAAGAGCATTGCCCCTGACTATCTATCATGAGAACCAACAGCACCCCTATAAAATCGAATATAGGGCCCTATGTATGTATACCACATAGAAGACAAAGAGTCTCTGTCAAATACATGCAGAAATGTGCAGTCGCCCAACATAATGCGTGTCCAAACCGCACATTCTTAATAATATCTTTCTCTGATGAGGGAGAGATAATATTGAGTCCAGACACTCTCAAGATACAGGTAAGCCAATAATCAATACCCAGGGTGAATCTCGACTTACTGTGCTGCGCATAGTCTGTGTGTAGTCTGGTCCAAGGTGCATATTGCCCGCACTATACTAAGCGCGTTCTCTTGTCTACTGCGCTGAGCAACACCCAAACAACGGGTCCTTCGGAATACAGCCATCTCTCATGAAACCTTCAGAATATTAAAGACCGTGAAACTCCGGTTCCAGTGGCAGCATAAAGCTCTCGTGAGATCTGTGGTTATCTAATAGTTCTGTGTCCCTTATTATAAAAATGTCAAATATTGTCTCTTATTAGCCGCTGTGGATTTTGGTTCATCTTGTCTAGTTATTCTCGAAATGGATCCAGTGTGTTCTAAAACTGTTTAAAAGAATTGCTGATGGCAATAGGCGCGATATTAAGCTCTGTAGCTTCCTACACTTGTGATTGGCCTACCTTTAATTTATTGCAACTTCTCCATCTGATTTCGTCATTTGTAGTTCATTTGGCTGCATGTTTTATATGATACAGAGAAATATTTTTCCAACTCTTGCTCAAAACATGTTTAATGTAGTAGAAAATTACAAGTAGAAAAATATCTGACTATCTTTTGCACGCTAATACTCCCTCTACAGTCAAAACACTATATACACGCGCGTATACTCTTTTGTATTTCATTATAAATGTTTGCGTAATATTTTGATGTCAGAATTAGCACTTTGGACTCAATAAGTTTTTAAAAAGTAGATGAAATGTTCAAGTTTTTTTTTCAACACGAGCGTTTATTATACACAAGAGTTTATATACATATGGAGAGTCATGGGTTCTTTCAGATGTCCTTTTGAATAAAGCTGTAAGGCATATTGCTGGCACATTTGCTTAATGAAGATGATATTTTAAACCTCTAAAATTTTGAAAAAGACATTTATACAAGTTTAACATATGCATAAACATATAGATGGTAGATACAACTCGAATACGTGTGAGTAAAGTGCAGGATATACAAAAGAGTTCCCCTCTCAATCCAAAAACTCTGTATTTAATTAAACTTTTGAAAGTTTTAAAATATTCTGAAATATTAAGAAATCTTACCAAGCCGATGGGCCAAATCCGATGGATGATACAATATTGTGACAGCTAATTTCAAAGATATAACCTAAAATGATTTAAGAATTTAAGTTGCGTTTTACTTGTTACTTCTGTTAAGTGCGAAATGAGATACAAATTTTATGGATGGTATGCTGCATGTGCGTGTGTGTAGGGTTCAAGGTAGAAGAGAATGAAAGAGAATCTCTCAGAAGTGCTTTGAAAAAATGGATTTATAGTTTTATTATTCTCTACTAGAAAGACATATATCATTTGAATACCAAAGATATATAAAACTAGCAGATTGTGGAGTTTAAAATATATGGATGCTGCAGTATTGTAAACATTGCTGACTTAGGACAGCTCTTAAATATTAAAATTTATATAAAAATGGGAGGAAATGTCAAAGTTTCTGAAACAATTTTGGATTCAGAATTATTGATGCAATAGTTTTGGTACTAATTATGAAATGTCCCCATTTTTATACAGCTAAGGAGTTGTTTCAACCTACGTATTTTTATAGGAGCTTGAAACTTAAAGAAATGAATGTAATTTTTTTAATGTGAACAGAAACAGACCAGCTGTTCAAAAGTTACACAACGCGGGAGTTCTGACAAGACATTTCTCAATACATAGAATTCGCAGCAGCAATGCTACATCATAAATGTTCTTACGTGTAGAATTATTTCTTTTTTGATCAAAAGAAGAGCATACTGTACGAAATCTTTGTTTTGTAAAACAGAAATTTGTATTGAAATCATGGGTTGCTTAACTATTATACCTTGGGAACTTATGCATATTTAATGTAAATTTTAATGTCGACAGTGTATGAGCACATTTTAATTTCTCTGGCGGCATCTGTTTAAAAAAAAAGAAAAACTTCATGGTTTATTGTAAACGAATTTAAGAGGGATATATTTCGAGATAATTATTTACAGATACAAGATTTTCCAGATCCAGATACAGAGATTATTTGAATAAATGGAACTAAAAGACAGATATTAGAACTTAAAAACAAATAAGGAATTTTAAAAAAAAAAATTTTATGGATGCTGCAGTATTATAAAAATTGCTAACTTAGGACAGCTCTTATATATAAAATAATTTATATAAAAGTAGGGTTTAAAAAGTTTTCTGTGGCTACCCAATCTTCTCCCTTTCTTACAATACTGAGCGAAATTCTATTGAAAATAATGGATAGAATTTCTAAATCCATTTCAAGAAAAAGGTAACTTACCCAAAATTGCATTCAAAAATGCATAGCCCGCGCTGAGTCTGCGCACAATAAACAAGTTATTGACTTATTCTGTTCCAAATACAATTCAAAGCATAGTGTTGGCTTTATTGTAGCACATAGCAAAAAGTATAAAATTATTAGTACTAAAATAATTATATTGTACATGTATAAGGATAAATATTACATTTACTTGAGAGACTCTAGGAATATAATTGTAAATAAAATATTATTAAGGTTGAAATATATAAGACTAAAAGGAATAAGCAATTTTAACTGTAAATTGAATATGTAATTAACTATAAGTGTATTTAACTAGATAATATAAGTATATTTAACTAGAAAAAAATTGTAAAATCTATTATAATAAACTATTAATCTTTCACAAAATTTAACCTTTACTATTTATAATTTCTTTGTACAAATAACTATTAATAAAATTGAGTACTTTTGAATTAAACTGCATTTAATAAAATGCTTAATATTTTATTATTTTTTTTTTGGAATTTTTTTAAATAAGAAACTTGTTACATTGTATGTAATTAATAATAATATTTTTTGAATATTGAAATATGCACAATACTTTCCCAATGAGGCACTTTTATATTACTGAATTTAAAGTCATCTATCTTATCATAAATATTAGTAGTTATAAATTTATCTTTTTATTGTATTTATATACCAAGAAAATTTGCTTCATATTTGTTAATATATTTTTGTATTAAATTAAGGTATTAAAGATAAAAAAATTATTTTTAGGTTTAAAATTATCTTGCTTACCAAAAATGATAATATTATCTGTGTATAACGAAAAATGTAATATTCAGAATTATCTATGAAGCTATTTTCATAATAATGTAAATATAAATTAGCTAGACATTTGCTAGCTGGTCCACCGTATATAAACTGGGATCCAATAAAATTCCAACACCAAGAAGAAAAACAAATATTGCATACATTTATACGTATACAATGCACGCAAACAATTACAAGATTAGTGACTCATATAATTACAAAACGAGATTAAATTTGTAAGAAAAATTAGGGGTCTACAGTGTAGGACATTGAAAGTCAACAGTACATTGACCCTCTCCAAGATTTCTTCTATTTCAGCTGGTAGTTAAAACTAGAAGTAATATATATACGAGAAGGTTGATTGGAACAAATATGGGTGGGTGTTAAAATTTAAACTTTATACACATTTAAATGTATAGGACAAAATAGCAAGAGAACACCTGTTAAAAAATTTTAAAAATTTATTATTAAGAGGTTGTTTCATCTTTGGCCTGAATGACAGCTTGTATTCGATGTGGGATTGATAAATAAAGGTCTTGAACAAAATTCTTTGGAATTCGCACCAATTCCTTGTGCAAGGACGCATCGAGTTCAGATGGTGTGCGTGGAGGAGGAAACCGAGCATGGACATTTTTCTCCATAAAACCTCAAAAGAACTCATTGATGCTAAAATCAGGTGACTGAAGACACCACGTTCAATCTCCCACTTTATAATCATGCTCATGTAATCACGTTTGAAAGCCACGAGAAGTGTGAATAGGGGCGTTGTCACCTTGGAAAACAGGACGCTCTTCAGTAAAGAAATTCTGAAGCATAGGGTGGACATAATCTGCGAGAAGGCTTCGTTTCCCCCTAAGACAATGAGATGCCCTAATTTACGAGAATATATTACGTCCCACACTATCACAGAATCCCCTCCATGTTTCACTGTTGGAACCAGATAGTCGATATGAAATGCTTCTGCCGGTGCTCGCCAAACAAACACACGTCTGGTAGTCTGTAATAATGTAAAAGAGGATTCATCAGACCAGACGACTTGTTCCCGTTGTCCAGTTGCTTTGTCATGTCCAGTTTAGGGGGGGGGGATCTCATCTCCACTGTAGTCTCTTCATAGCATTCTGCGCCGTAACTAACGGTTTTGGAATAACTACTCTGACATGAATGTTGCAGTATACAACTCCCGCTGAATAGTGAATCAGCTAGTGTTTGATATGAAGGTTGGTATTCATATCGAACACTAGCTGTGGTAGTGTAGTCTTGAGAGTTTTAGGGTAATTATCCTCTTTAATACCTGTCTATCACGGTCTTTCAACTTCAACTCTCACCCAGTGTTTCGCAACGCAGAAGTCTCTCTACTCAGGTTTGTGTAGGCTATCATTACCCTTGACAAAGTCGCATTTGAAATAACAATACGATTGGTTGTTCTGGACACGGACGCTTCGACGAGGTGAATTCCAACTATTATGCCTCTTTTTACGTCGGAGAGGTCGGACATAATTATGCTTTGCTTGGAACAGAATTTTCTGATGAACCTTTTGCAAAGCCAAATACTTGACATAACTTAGTTTTCACCGCCACTAGGTGTCACACTGTTGTGACATGTGGTAGCCGTTTATTAGACAATCAAAGGGTAACTCATTTTTAAATGGATGATCCTGTTATTTTGTCCTCTCTATACCTGTATATAGAAATGACGTGATTTTTAGAAATTTTGATAATTTAATTTCAGTGACATATATTTAAAGTTTTTTGGGGATTCTATTTAAAACCAATAACTTATATATTATAGCTTAATTATATTTAATATAAATTCCATTGCATATTAAAATCTTGCAAAAGAGAATTTTTAACGTATGTAACCTCACTTTTCTAGAGATTGAAAACCTTTTTTTGATTTCTTTTAACATGCGTTTCAATTAATTTTCTCAGATATTGTGAAAAAAATTGGCATGCTTTAGGTAATTATAATTTGAGATAGCAAAACAAATATGCTACAAAGATTACCAAAAGCAGAATAAAATACAAATAATGATAAAAACATAAGAAAACTATACAAATAATAATAACAACACTGGAAAACTACGCTTTTCTTTCCAAAACTCATAATTTCAGTTGTATTTTCGTAAGTCTGTTTTTAGATTCGCAAAAGAAATTGAATTTTTTTGCTGCCATTTATGTCATTTCGAATTGACTTTGGATTGATTCCAAAATCTGTGGAATGGTGATCATAAATAACATAAATGTTTTTGTTTTTCTTCAAATAAGCTTGAGGTTTTCTTACAATAATAAATCACAAAAATTGCATCTTAATTTAAATGAATAATCGCTCGATTTGCGCCTTAGAAAATGGAAATTAAGTTAATTAGTTCCTTATTAAGAATGACAATAAAATATTTATAAAACGATATCCAACAATTGGTGCAAAAAATAAATGATAAAAAATAAATTATGACATTTTAGAAAAATAATTATAGTAAATTAATTATATGATTGTTAGTATTTCCCGTTTAATGTGTCCCATTATGAGGCAATCATCTTGAGAATTAGGCTTATTAGTTATTAAGAACGAGTTCTATGAATGAATATGTTTGAATACATTTGAATCATCTATAAATTTTGTGTTTAATGAACGCTATTTTTTCTTTTATTTAGAATATGCTCGGTTTCAGAGTAACTTAATAGGTTATTAATGTTTAACATACATTATGATGTATGTATTTAATTAACGATTACATTGTTACTCAAAATGAAAAAAAAATTTTGACTGTTTATTACGAGTTGTATTGCCCAAGTTTCGATGAATTTAAGTATATATATAAATAGTTCTAATACATAAAAATATCATACAACATTTATAGCACTTATACATTATCGAGCATATGGAGGAATATTAGTGGAGGAATTTATAAAAGATAGGTTGCAAGATGAAACAATAAATGTGAGGGTTAATCAGAAGTACAGTCTCTTTTTATATCTGTACAACTCTTTCAAACCAAATTCTTGATGGAAAATAACCCTTTAAGCGTGCTTGAAGAGCTCAGTTCGTCATTGGAATGTTACGCTATCCCCAACCTCGACGAGTCCCACTCCTCATGTAATTTTAAAGTCAGAATCTCTACGTGTTTGACTGAAATTTCTCGTCATATCCATATTTTCTTATAATTTAAAAATTTGCCACAAAATAGGCCCATCAGACAATTTCTTGGGGAAAATTTTAGAAACAGGTATACGCTACACGCTTAAATAGTTAAACAATTTATAAGTTCCCATGACAGACCAACCCACTTCTCCAGTATTGCAATTTTCATGTTCTGAATGGTTCTTGGAGAAGAAATGCGAGCTGGAGATATCCAAGTCCATCCGGCGACCCCAGTGACCCATGACAGACCAACCCAATTTTCAAGTTCTGAATGGTTCTTGGAGGGGAAAGGCGAGTTGAAATTATCCTCCCATGAGCATCCAAAATATGCACCAGAAGGCTAAGTTCTGGAGATTTTGTCTGTTAACACTTCCCTACTAATCAAACAGAACCAATTTCACCAAAAAGGGCTTGAGCTATATATAACTTTAATCTCCGAAAATATTCAAGTGCATATGGTGGATATCTTTACTTTCCAAAACATTTATTTTTCAGGTAAATCCTATGTGGACGAGCATTGTTACACATGAACATAAAATTAAGACCAACTGTGTGCACCTCTCTTATAAGCTAATAAACAGCACAAATACTTACTTCCCTATACTTCACAGCAGTCATAAAATCTTTGCTAAAGGCTAGTAGGCTTTTTAGTCGGTCCAACAGAACTTTAGTAGTAAAGCTAATTCTGAACTTATCAATAGATAGAGGATTCCTACTCTAAAATCTGCTCTAAAAATATTGCCTGCACTATTTTATATTGCTCTCAGTAGGATGCAAATAGTAAGTCTTATCTTTTTTCTGTTACTTCTTGGAAAAATAAAACCTTAAAACCTGAGCCTCTACAGCCACATGATTTTCTTGTGGCATTTGAAAAGTTATCGACTTCTTGCTACATCTCACTGTAATCGACAAATATAGATATCTATTAAACGTTAAACTTTCTTTCTATTAATTGACGACTTTATTCAGTTCTTCTTTCTCAAAAAAATATTCATAACGTTTGACTTAAATTTAAGTCTCTAATATTTTGCAATTTATATTGTCCTACTTCAGTTCTCTCAATGATAAGACAGTTCATTCCATTATAAAAATTATGAAACTTAAAGCTATTTGCTTTTAAATTTCCCCGAATGTTGCAGAAAAAGTTACAAAAGTCAATGAATGAACAAATTGTGAAATTCGGCAACTATATGCATACCGTATAGCTTGTAAACACGTCTACGCTTGCGTAATTGATAAGAAAAAATTGCATCTTTGTTTAAAAGCATTAGTTTTACCTTTCATGTGTAACAGTTTGAGACATTTATTTAGATATGCAATAATTCGCAATTTTGAACCCCATTTATTATTTTAATGCGAATCGAAAAGCTTACGTTGTATTTCACTATTAAATATTGATAATTTTTTAAAAAGTAAGTTAGAACTATATATAAATAATAAAATAAGAATTTAAACTCTACTTTTATGTGACAAAAGCGAATGGTAGATTAGTTTTGCGTTTTTAAAATGATAATAGGGAACCTTTTAAAATGTTACTGCGTAAAAAGGAATTTCCTGCGCCTTAGATCGTGAAAGAATTATCCTTAAACAACGAATAAGATAAGGTCACTTTTCATATATATATATATAGAGAGAGAGAGAGAAAGAGAGAGAGAGACCGATAGATAATTAGATAGTTTAATATAAAAACACCCTACCAAACTTTTAATAGAAAAACATTTGGAAAAAATTTTATACAAGAAAAATTAATATTGCTTACATATATTTTCCTACAATATAATAAGGAAATTTTTTAAAAAATCTCTTTTACATAAAAAGCGACGCACTCAGAGGGATGTATTCAAAAAGGACGAAATTCGTCAAATGTTATGTACATGCATTGAAAACAAAACTCTAACAGTATCATAGAAATTGAATGTTTTATTCAGGAGATACAGGTACAAGGGAAAAATCAATTACTGCGTTAGCCCACCTTTGACCCTGATAGAGACAGTCATTTTGCTTGGTTTTGACTCATAGAACTGACTGATATCTTTTGCGGAATTTGTTGCCATGCACGTTCCAATTGACAAGTTACATCGGCATGATCGAGTAATGGCAGGACAGATCCGTTCATTTAAGCTCTGGCACGCTCTATTGTTGAGAGATTAGGAGATCCCTCCATCCAGTGAAATTGTGGAGAAGTATGAACACAATCAGTAGAAAGGCATATCATGAATGACCATGTATTACCTTTCTGAAATTTAAGTTCAGTGATCCATAAAAAGAAAGGCAGCATTCGGGGCAAAAAAACTCTCATCAGCTTATCGCCCCACTATATATATACAACCCAAAGTTCAACTTTGATATACACCAAATAATCACGCGATTCAACCGCCCTATTTTCTTTAGTCCAAATGCATTTCCTCTCGAATTGTGACACATTTGCTTATACTTTTCGTTAATGCATCTGCGAGGCACTGATAAAGCCCACCTGGTAAGATGGAACTATATGTGCAAGTGGAAGTTATGCATAAATGTTGGAATGTCCTTTGTTTTGTACATTAATAGGTTGTTCCATTGCAATGCGCTGAATTTCAATTTCTCAGTCAATGACCTCCAAAAAAGTTAATCATTTACACATGCCATTGCAAGGTATGTGCATGCGAAGTTTTGTCATAGTCAGATAACTCTTTTTTTTATGCATTACTTTTTATATTATGAAGTTTATAAAAGAACGTATAGGAAGGATGATTTTCCAGTTACTGAATTCCTTCATGATATTAAATCATGACGAAACTATAAATCCTCATTATATAATAAAAAAGTGATTTTTAAAATAAACAGATAAAGTAGAGAACTGTAAATATTTTCTTGAAAGATAAAACCTAATGAAACTCGAGAAATACAATTCTTTAATTTTGAGAATCATACATGGCTTATAAAATATATTTCTGGACAGTTTTGAGTACCACAGTTTTTTTTCTCTACGAGAAATCCCATACCTTTTTGAAGCGCACTGTCCAATTGACCGTCGGTGTCGATTGGACACCGGAGCCTGTTTAGTTTGTTCTCTTCTCAGCATTTTTCCAGAGAATTTGAAAATTTTTCGTTACTTTTAATCATTTTTCATGGTGATTACACATAAAAAATTTGTGATTCTAAGTTAATTCGGAGATAATGTACAACTAAATATAACTTGATCGTCTGCTGGTGTCGTTTCAACACCAAGACAATTTATCATTATCAATAGATGCCGACCAATTAAAGATAGTTTGTAAGTAAAATAAACTTCCGAAAGTAATATCACACATTTATTTGACCTTGAATGTAATGCTATTGGGCTCCAGCGGAAATGAATCAATTATGCTAAAATATCTGCAACTAAGTGTTTCGTTACATAGCACATTTGCTTATATGCTTATAAAAAAAGTTCATTCGATTTTCGAACCTTGTACAGAACCTTGTATACCATGAAACGATGGTTCTTAAAAAAGGTCTAAGACCTGATGAAATTGCTAATTTGTTGCGAGAGCTTTCTGAGAAAGAATTGGATGGTGATACGTTGCCTTGTTCTAATTTAGATTCCGATGTAGACATAAAAAATTGCGAACCACAAATTTTATATTTTGAACCTTGCAGCGATCAACTCTTGGATTATTTATCACTCGTTATTGGGTAAAGCTATTTGAAGAAAACACTATATATAAAACTTAGCAAATTAATAACATTCAAGAAAGTAGAAAAATCAGGTAAATACTGAATTTAAGGGAATTGCGAATTCACTAAAGCGCAAATAGTGCCAAATTAAACACTGTAATGGAAATGCAACTAAAAAATGTGTGTCTCTTTTATGAAAATGTTCTGCAGAAAATGTACAGGAAAAATTGAATATCACTGTATCCATTGCAAATGAGGTATTTACAAAACAGTATACACAAAAAAGATAGATAATGATTAAAAAACTTACATTCCCACAAAAATCATGACTTTGTTTATTACACTAATATCAATGAATGTTACAGTTTTATTTCATTTTATAACATTAAGTAAGTTGTTTTGATAAAAATTTTTATGATATAATGGGTCATAATTTATGATAATTACGCAAAGCAATATTAAAAAGTCTTAATACTAAGCCTTAATGAACAGTAGTCTTGCAATTATTTAGTTTTATTACAATTATTTCATTTATTTTATATTGCGGTTTCAAAACCACACCAGCAGACGTTTTAGGGTAATCAAAATCCCGGACGTTCTAGTGTTAAAGTTCTAGTAATAAATTCTTTACTGGGGAAATAAAGCTGCATATATCAAACCAATCAGTATCGTATTATCTGATCTTTGATCCAGTAGCGAGCTGTTATCTGATTTTTGATTCGACTGATAGAATTCTATTTGCGAATATATTTGCCAAACAATTATCCGGATAGGGATGCTGAATAGGCTTTAATAATAATCTTAATAACCCCCTCCCCCCAAAAAAAAATTATTGGGAAAAATGCAGATGGTAAATGAAGTATTCTGACAAGCATGAAACAATCAGCAATCATTTTCGTGAGAGAAAGAAAAATGCCGCAAAACATATCATATTGTTTACTTGTGATCAAGGACATCTTAAGAAACTTTGAGGCCCTAGGCCCAAAGAAATCTTAAGATTTTTGAGGTCCTGGGCCCCTATGCCAAAGTGGGCCTTACCTGAGATATTTAAAAGTAGACAATAGATAGCAAGCATTGTCAAATACTCGTTCAAATGGTAATTTGAAACAAATAAATGTGCACGATCCATAATCTCAAATCATATGCACAAACCGGCTTGACCAATGGCCTCACTTCGACTAAATTACTTCAATAATTGCTTACGTTATTAGGTCTAGACCTAGACATGGACAACGGCCATCACATAAAATGCAGTCTTACCCCTTTTGCCTGCTGACATGCAGTTTGAAATTCCTTTTTACGGAGAATGTGTATGGGAATAATATTGGACTCTTAAAATTATCCGGATCAGGATTTTATAAAGACAGAGGTCTCTACCGAGGGTGAGGTCTCGAGTCTGGGCCCAGTTGGCCCATTTCTGGGTCCATGTTGTCCATGTTTATGACCGTATTGTAAAGAAGTCACCGAGAATAATGTAAAGGGATACGAAATATAAAAGAAATGACACTATATATTTTAATGGTTGCCAACATCTGTAATCCGTTGCTGGGTTGCGTGGTAGACGTCAATTGTGTTAACACCCTACACTTTTTCAAAATGTCTTCGGGCATGTGTTCACTGGTCACCAGGACTCATTTAAAAACGGAAATAATTTTGAAAAATATTTTATACCAATCAGCGTGAATTTAGGCGATACAAGCTTTGTCAGCATTGCAAACGTGAATTAACAGGGTGGAATTAAATTAATTTTTTTGCATATTTTCGTGATTGCAATATCAAGCAAGATATTGAAAATAAAATCTGAGAAATTAAATTAACTTGATTAATGAAGGAAATGACAAAAAAAATACATTGAAGAATACAGTAAACATGGGTTTTGCTATTTATAATACTATGCTATTCCCTTCTTAAATTATATGGTTGTAACATGTTTATTGTGTTTAAATACTTAAAATGATGTCGCAGAAAAAAAAGGGTACGTTATAAAGTTTTCAAAAACAGAATATTTCAATTTTTATTCAATTTCTTTCGAAGTAAACTAAAATTAAATTCTATTTAGAAATTGGATTTACTTTAGGGCATGTAAGAATGAGTAAAAAGAAAAACTTAAGGTGTACAATATTTCTTCGAGGTGGATATTAAATTTTCAATGCGGCTGCTACTCTGAAGTTTCACAACTTTTTGCCATTTTTAAAGAAGTCTAATAAAGATGTACAATTTAATTTTATAATTATATACTTGAAGGCTTAGTAAAGAAAAAGTACTAGACGTTTAATAAGGAGTAAAAAGAAATTTGTTGTCTGACATTAGGCTCTTTCTATCTCTGTAATATTAAATATTGGGGCTTTATATATCTACACAAAACTAAAAAAAAAAATCAATTTCTTTTAATTTAAGAAAAGGAAATAAAACTTATTTTAATATGTACAAGCATTTATTTTTCTAAAAGGTATTTGAAGCATAAAAATAATAGAAAAACGAATGTGTTGCATATCAATTATTGAATTATACAATAATAATTCTTCTAAAGAAAAACTATCTAACATGTTAGAATTTACAGATTGAAAATCTTAATTTAAAAGAAGGGTTGAATTTTAATTATCTATAATTCAAATGACGTCAGTATCACTTTTTTTAAATCTCCAAAAATATGAGTAGAAAATAAAAATTACATACATTTTTAAATTTGAAAAAAAACCCAACAAGAATTTTTGAAATTTTAAGAAACTTGCTAATTTTTGTTTTAGGAATTAAAATGAGTGAATTTCAGGAATTTCAACACGCCCGCTCATTTATGATGTATGAGAAAATAAAATAGTATGACTAGATTATGATAAAATGATTTTCTTCAGAAACTGTTACTCTATTATTTATTGGGTTTTTTTTTTCGATTTTAACATATGAATTAGGAAATTCTTAGAAGTATCTACGAATTATAGATTCTATTTATAAATGTATAAATATGTGCATGAGATTCATTTATTTGGAACATTTTTGGGCAAGACAATGTTAACTTAAATACATTGATGTTTAATATTACAATAATTGTGATTTTCAGTAAATTATCTCCAGAAGAGTTATGCGCCGATTTTAATAAAATTATACATGCATACAGGTTGATACAGTACAAAAATGCATTATGCAATTGTTACGGTATACGCTCATAGTCATGTGTACGGCTCATAACCCCATGAGGGTTTAAAAGAGAAGTTACAAGACAGGAAAACCAATATATTAATAGGGAATTATTTTATTCTTACTTTTATATAACGTTTAAAATGATTCATGCTGAAAATGGGGCATTTTATGAATCTTCATGGTAGTTGGTTCCATTCCTCCATTAATATTAGATTCCGAACCTGAATGGTTTGGAGAGAGGTACGACTGTTACAATTGGCCTCTCTCTTTATGTGATTAAATTCTGGGAATCTGGTTGGCTATCCTGAGAACTAACTATCCCCAGAGCCCAAGACAGACATTGGGTTCTAAGAATTTATATATATATATATCCATATACCTCATAGCAATTATATGACCTCTGTCAAAGATGAAAAAGTCTGTTCTCCCGTCCAACATGATGTTTACCCTGGTCAACAAACCTTTGCTTATCTCTTTCTCGGACATTGGAGGGCATGTAATGTGTTTTTAGTTCCCTTCAGAAAATATACCTTGATAATCATTGGTTAACCCGCGGTCACTCTCGCCTTTTTTTGCTACCGTCGTTACTCGCGGGGTGTAAAGAACACCCCAAACTTTTAACACGTGTATTAATTATGAAAATAAAATTAAGTCATTATAATACATATTTATAAAGTACAAGATATTTTTTGTATTATACAAATAAAATTGTTAAATTTATTGCATACAAATGAGACTAACATTAATTTAAACTAAACATACAAAATTTTCATTTTAAAACACATAATTTTATATTTTTTCATAAACCAGTATATATATAAAACGTATATACCAGTAATAAATATACTTTAAAATTAATGAGATAATGATAGTAGAAAGTACAAAAATAATATTTTAATCATTTTCCAAACATTCAGAGCAGATTGTATACATATGCTCAACTTCTCGCGGGAGTTCTCAGTCCCCCAGATAAACTTTTGAAGGCCATTACATTCCAATCGTTCGAGAAAGAGGGATTTCATCAGGCCTGAAGGTTCAATGACCTAAAATGTGCAGCTACAGAAAAAATCGTGGTTCTGCGCATTCTTTTTAGAATCCTGGGAGGATTTTCTTGTTGCTGGGGTGTACAGAACACCCCGCGTGAGTGATCGCGGGTTAATTTGAATTTGGTCTTATTTGTGAATAAAAAAGTTTCTCACTGATTCCTGTTTTTATGTCTATTTTTCTACATCATGATGCATTGGTTTTTCTGTATGCTAATCGAGTAGCAAAAAATAAATATTTTTTTTACAGAATTATTTCATATGCTCTTTTGGAATGAGTAGCCCTTGAAATTTTCGTTTCATGGACCATGAGACAGCTAAGAAGTTTCAACATTCTTGTTATGTTTCATTGTACTCGTAATCCACATAATAACAATTTCTAATAGTTTTTATTGCTCTTGGATGAACTTGCTCAGACCTTCCCCCACTTCATGGATTCAATCTTATTAAACAGTCTCCATAAGTTGCCTAAAGCTTTGGGTGCTATATTAAAGTCTCTCGATGTCTACAATACCTAATGTCTTCAATTCTCTTAATGTCTAATGACAATTAGCCACAACCCTTTAGTTATTTCCTTAATGTATTTACTCTTGAATTTCATCGAATATTGCAAAAACCTCCATGCAAGTTGTCGAGGTAAGGATTCGAAAGAAGCATTAAATATTCAACCATCATTACATAATCACAACTAGATGTTTACAATTTTTGGAGACATTAGCTTTATCTTTTTTCCGATACTTTTCAAAAGATACGATAAAACATGCAAAACGTCTTAATTTTAACGACCAGCAACATATAATG
>BMAV01020502.1:1535919-1611350 GCA_019973955.1 Trichonephila inaurata madagascariensis | reverse complement strand
ATATAATTTATGTGCAACTTAGTTCTGTTTTAAATTTTCTGTTAAAAATAATAACTAATAATTTTTCTTAAAATTAAACATTATTTTATCAATGGAAATATTGATGAAGAATTAGAGTGGTAAATATTCTGTGTAATAATTAAATTTATGGTATCAATTTATATTTCAAATTTAATTTCACAAACTTTTGTACACATATGAAAACCTCGGAGACAATGAATAAAATTTTTATATTATGTAGCTTTATTGTGCATATTGATAATTTACTTAAACATAAGTTGCTACGGTATTATTAAATGAAAATGAAAATAAAGACCCAAAATAACTTATTCAGGTTTAAAAAAATAGTTCATGAAAAGCGTAATTTTCTACATTGCTTTTCTTACCGTTGCTTGGATTCAAATTGAAGATCCACTTTGTATTTAGGCAGTACCTGCAGAAGTATCTGCAGAAATATATACTTCTTTTTTGAAAATTGCAAAATTGTTGAGAAAAACATGTTTCACCATTCCATTCCTTTGCTGAAATACGCAGAAAAAATCACCGCTTACAATGTTATCCAATGATCAATATTTTTAACAATACGAATTTATATTCAAGATATTCCCAGAATTCAACTTTAAACGTTGTTTGGAAAGATTTTTCTTCTTACTTGGAAATGAACCTCCGAATCGTCGAATGTGTGTCGAAATGTGTTTTTTGTTTCGAAAAACTCAAACGGGGACAGCGATTGCTCAAAAAGTTTTGAAAATAATTTGCTGAATTTTTGTGTGTGTGTGAATGTTTTGTATAACAGTAGAAGTGTTTTAACCTTCAGATTTATCAATCGCTGTCTTATTTCAAAATTTACAGTCCTTTATGTGAATATAATCACTGTTTTTTTAAGCAATTTCATATAGTCACTAAGATAGAGTGCTCTAGTTTTTGTAAAAATTAAAATATCTATTATCATCCTGAAGGCCATTTCAGCCATGAATAACAAATTAACACATTAAAATTGAAAAATTGAAAATTTGTTCAAAACATTTTTGTACAGAGTGGTACTCGTTTATGTAATTTTTTGTACATTTTCACCAGTTTTTTCCCTTTTCATAATAATAAAAAAAAAATTCTGGTTTCAATTTTACGATTTTTTCCTTAAAATATACTAAATAAATCTAAAAATCACAAAAAAATCTCCATATCTCCATTTTTTCAAAAAAGTTGTCGCAAGTAGTCGGATACCCTAAGGAGGAAAAATATTGTTTTTTAAGTATTTCATTATCAATCATTTCAAGAATATATATATATATATAATTTTAAAAGGATTCTCAGACTAAAAAAAATCTTGAAATTCTCCTTTTAAACATCATTTAAGAAAGTTTATAAGTACCAAAACCTTACAAATAATCTTAAATTGATATATTCTCAGATCTTTATGGAATTGAAATAACCACAAGTATGTCTAAATTTATAAGTCATATTCACTAGTTGATGTATCAAAGGTATTTTTTTTTGTTTGCTCCTTTACAGTTTACCCTGCTTATACAGTTTATAACATTGTAGAAAAGAACAATATTTTGATATTTTTTTAATAATCAAATCTCCTTTTTTAAATATAAAAACACTTTAAAACCAAATCTCTAGACAAGAATAAGTAAACATTTTAAATTAATTATGCATTCATGACTACAATCTTAAACATATAAAAAGTTAAACGAGCACATGTATGCTTCATAGTCCATAAAGAAGCTTGAGATTGAAAGTATGTAACTATAGAGTATGTCATAAGTTTGCTGTCACGAATGCATTTTTTTAAAAATGTTTTAATGCTTAAGTTTAAAATGCACGCTATTATAGTTTTTATAATGTCACGCAATATGAAATGTTACACTTTTACAAAATTTTGATATATTTAAAAGTATTTTTGAGAAAGCATATTTAATTTTGTAAGTTTAACTGAACGATATTAATATATATTTAGAATTTAGACATATCTCACGTAAAATTTAACACCTTATGTTAAGCTGCTTCATTAAAATATGTAACATCATTCATTTGACGTATTTGCCGAGAAAATCCAGAAAATCTTAACTAATTCGTTTGGTAATAAGCTCGAATGAGATTCCTTGACTTTAAGCTACGCCTCAGACAAAATGTAAGCTTTGTTTGCATGCAATACCGAGAACATATGTGTTACGAAAATGTAATATTCAGTAAGACCCCGCTTAACGTTGTTTCGTCTAGCGCTGATTCGGTTTAACGCTCTTTTATTTGAATTGTGGGATTCCCTGAAATTACACACAGCGGTAGGTTTCCCCATATCCGAAGCAGTTTATTTGTGTTTCTTCTTTCCAGCGGTGTTATACGAACGTATTTTATAATCGTTTCAAACATTTGTTAACGTTATTGTAAATATAAGTTTATATAATATAACGATTGCTATATAGTGACAAATGTTATGAATTTTAGTTTTTATGATGGGTGACAATAAAAACACTAACATAAAGCAGCAAGAAAAAGCAGGAGCAAATTTTGACAGTTCAAAGGCAAGACGAGGCGTTATGGATGTCTTATCCATTTACCAACAACTTCTTACAGAACGCAAAAGGAAAATGCAAATTAAATTAGATGCCTTCTTGATAAAAAGGCAGAAAATTGAAAATACAGAAGATATTGTATGATCTGAAATGTAAATATACTGACTTAGAATTTTATTTATTTTTATATGTATATTCATTTATTATGTTTCTATATTTGTAAGAAACTCATTTTTGTTTTATTGCTATAAAACACATAATTAATAAATTAAATGGTAAAATACCTGACCAATTTTCTACCCATCTTCCCCTAACCCCATTATTTACATGATGATATAACCTCGTTTAACGCTGTTTCATATTACACTCTACTTTAATGGAACGTATACCCCGCGTTAAGCGGGCTCTTACTGTATATTCTCTTCAGAGCATTCATAGGATTAATTTATGCGAGGCATAAAACAAAATAATAGAATTTGTTCACGCTTTTTAGAAATATTTAACTTTTGGTGGAACAATTATTCATTATAACTTATAGTAGTTCAAATATTTCATTAGAAGTGAGTTCCCCTGTTTGTATTGCATAAAAGAATCTACAAATTGCCATTGGCCCAACATGTAGAATCCCTTACGCCCTTTTAATATGCCGAGGCTTAAATACCTTACATTGGTGTGATGTGAAAGTAGAAGTGTGGGAGTGTTAGCCAAAGTGTCATCCTCGTCACCTGACCGGGGTTCCAAAATACGAACTCTGTTGCCAAAATCCCTCGCATTGCTTTGAAACGAAACTTTAATAAACAACCAATCAAATCCTCGATTTGGATTTCATGTTAATTTACATCACCCTCTGAAGCAACACAAAGACTGTTGGTGACGGACCTCATAATTTTGAAGACCAGATTGCACCAGAACTCACACCCACTCTCCAAACTTCCATACTACGCTATTGGAGGATTTCAAACTTGACAGATTTAGCATGCATTAGTTCGCCTACATGTCGGGTCCTTAGTGGCCCTAGGGCTCAAACCTGAAACTCGATAACGCCGGCTATGTGTCCTCGTTATTGATCACTCGGTTACCTCGGTTACATAAAATAATCGAAGTGAAGGAGTGAAAAAAATTCCTTTCCGATTAACTCAGATTAAAAAAAAATATGTACTTGTAATTGTAACATAATTAAACAATCAATAAAGTTGCCAATACTTTTGTTTTCATAAGTGATTGCATTTAGTTACTCGTAAATAATTCCGACACAAATGCATATCTAATTTCTGGGAACAAGTTTTGAATAATACGTCTTATATGTGTGGAGGTGGTCTCTGTATAAACCAGTATTAGCCTCCATGCTATGACGATCATTTTAGCATGATGGCGAAAATACTCGTTTTCGGATCGGAAGGTGCCCAGTTCAAATCTACTTTCATTGGTGACCCTGGCTGTGCAAAGAAAACCGCAGTGCCATCTATGCACCGCAAATGCAACCAAGTGGTCAGACACATGACGCAACCAACAAATCCGTCTCACACAAATGAGGCAACCAACAAAGCCGTCATACACGATGACGCAACCCACAAGCCATCACGCATGAATGACGCAACCCACAAGTCGTCACATTAAAAAAATGACGCAACTGTTCACATGCTCACCTCAAATATGGTATTGTTTGTTCGCCTATTCACCGAATCACTCTCAGGGGAGTGTGTGGTGGGGGTATCTATATAAACCAGTAATAGTCTCCATGCTATGACGATCGTTTTGGCATGGTGGCTAAGATACTCGTGCCCAGTTATAATCTTCCTTCATATGCTAAGTTTTAAGTGTCTAGAGTGGCCATGGTAGCCTAGTGGACAATTTATCGGATCATGGATGACATGTCATGAATTCGAGCCCATTACGACTAAAAACCCGCCGTGTAGGGGAATGATGCACGCTAAATCTGTCAAGAGCTCAAACGTCCTTCCGTTGGTGTGGTATGGTAATTAGGAGAGAGGGTGCCAGCTCAGGTGTCGCCTTCGTCACTTGACCAAGGTTCAAAACTACGAGGTCCGTTGCCAAAAGCCCTCGTGTAGCTATACAGAGCGACGTTAATATTCACTCACTTTAAATGTCTTGAGAAGAAATGAAAGAATCAATGATTATATATACCATACAAAATTTCAATTATAATCTATATCATAAAAAAATAATTCCATTTTAAAAAATAGAAAAAGGTTTCTAACAATCTTGGTTTCGAAACCAGATTCTACCGCAGACAATCAGTAAGGATAGTGGAGAATATGTAAGCTAACATTTACCTTCTTTGGATGGATTTCGTCTCACAAATACTGTGGTTTGGTCTAAACGACCGTTTTGTAAAAGTAAGACAAAGCAAACTCCAGTTGTTCAATTTATTTGCTTTTTAGCTTAATTACATTATTTTCTATCTCCTAAATACAACTTAATAAGTTTAAGAAGTTCAATTTTTTTATCTTGATATTTTATTTTCAGAATAAAAGAGGAATGTTACTAAATACAAGCTGTAGAATCGGTGAAACTACGTAATGACAATTACAAATCAAACTAAACTAAATCAGAGTACTCATATGAAGAGTGACGGCAGAGAGATTCGGTCCTTATTAGTTAATTAATTTTTCAATGAAATTATATTTTTTTTCAAACTAAGATCCAATAGAGAGCGAATATCAATGATCGAATAGAGTTATATTTAATCTAAAGTCATGTTGAATATGAATTACTTATCTAATCATTCATATGATACTTGAACTTTTTGAGATAGCGAATGGGTATAGTTGCCAGTATACTTTTTCATGCTTGCGATGAGACACAATCGAAATGTAAGACCAGGTTTTACACCGACAATTTTTTTGGGGCAGTCTTTCGCACACAAGAATGCATATATTCTAATCGTGAATAATATTTATTATTCTGTATGTGTGTAAAATTCTTCCTTATAACTTTAGTTATTTCATTTTGTGAATAAGGTTCCTATCATTCATTTATAAATATTCTATATTCAGATAGACACAAGAGCTGAAACTGAATAATACTTCCTCCAATGGCGTAACACGGAGAATATTAGGTCCCTCCCCCTGCAAAATCAGGGGTTTTGACTTTAATATTTTATAATTTGGTTAACCCGTGGTCACTCGCGCCTGTTTTTGCTACCGTCGTTACTCGCGGGGTGTAGAGAACACCCCAAACTTTTAACACGTGTATTTAATTATGAAAATAAAATTAAGTCATTATGATACATATTTATGAAGTACAAGATGTTTTTTGTATTATACAAATAACATTATTAAATTTATTGCATACAAATGAGACTAACATTAATTTAAACAAAACATACAAAATTTTTATATTTTAAAACACATAATTTGATATTTTTTCATAAACCAGTAAAACGTATATACCAGTAACAAATATACTTTATAATTAATGAGATAATGATACTAGAAAGTAGAAAAATAATATTTTAATCATTTTCCTAACATTCAGAGCAGACTGTATACAAATGCTCAACTTCTCGAGGGAGTTCTAAGAACCACAGATAAACTTTTGAAGGTCATTACATTCCAATCATTCGAGAAAGAGGGATTGCATCAGGCCTGAAGGTTCAATGACCTAAAATGTGCAGCTACAGAAAAAATCGTGGTTCTGTGCATTCTTTTTAGAATCCTGGGAGGATTTTCTTGTTGCTGGGGTGTACAGAACACCCCGTGCGAGTGACCGAGGGTTAAATACGTACTTAGTGTATGCCAGGTTTTGGACTCCCAAGATCCCCCCTACGATGAAGGTGTACTTTACGCCACTGATTTTCCCAGAACTTGAATTTAATCCATAGAGGGGAGTAGATAGGGAAATTCACATTTGGAATGCATTGTTCACTTTAAAATTATTTCCAACTACCATTGTAGTGATTATAAGATGACTTAATTTTTAATACGATGACCTTATACTCAGAATAATTCTAAGGATTTTGAATAACTCCATTGGTTTTGATGGAACTTTCATATTTCAGCACTTTTTTTAAAGTTGTAAAAATATTCTTGTTAATTCAAGCTGAAGATTACTGTCGTTTTATTTCTAATCTTGAGAGGCCTTAACCACTTAAATAAAATAAATAGAATTGTTCCTAGATTGCTTTAGGGAGTGCAATACTAACACAAGGATTCTAGAAATGTGCAATGTATACCACATTCGGTTCAGACATCATTTATGAATTTGAAGCAAATACTTTTATTACTTAAGATTTTATTCGTACTCGGATGTTTCAAGGATTGTTAATTTACTCTTACCAAGCAAATTTTTATCGGTGCATTTCCTTTTACATTTGCTTATAATTTTTGGTGCATAAGTATTCGCAAAAATAATGCTAGAATATTCATGAATGTTCTAGGAACTGCGTCAGAAGTATCGAAGTATTAAAACGAATTTACCGTTAGGCATAGCATTCTGGTCGTTGACAATTTTTTTTTAATTTAGCTCACGTATAATTCATTTATGGTCACACGAACAAATGTAATAATACCAAAGTTCATTATAATATTCAATTTATTTTCTGTTACACATCTATTATATCAAGAGAAGTTCATCGTATATAAGTAAATGGTGTAAAGTTAGATATATATTTTTTTCAAAATTAACCGAGAAAAGAAAAATAACCTTGAAAAATGAGGAATAGTGAGATTATAGCATGCTCAGTTTTTTAACTTAGGACAGTGCTTCTCAAACTTTCAATATTGGCGACCCAATATAATTGTCATCACGCCCCCCACCATACAATAACAATGTATTGAATTAAATAATGCTACACTTTGATGCTGAAACTACAATACGACTTAAACCTCTTAAGTGCCACTGACGTATATAACGTTTCACTCAGCCAAAGCGTTAATTGACCTGGGCGTATATGAAAGTATTTCCGAAGTACGATCTTTTCTGTGCAGTGCTAACCATAAAATTATTCCGAAGGCTTTAGAATGTAATAAAAGGAACTTGAAAGTGTTGGAGAAGGATTTACTCATTTCAGAGGATTTGCCTATTTATCCCCCCCCCCTTACATCACACACGCGTGCCTATGTGGAAACGGCGGCATTGTGGAGCGAATCGCGTAACTTTTGATCGGCAGTTAAGAGTTTATCTATCAAGATAAGTGTTAATTTTTGTATGTTTTATGTATGACAAGCCATTGGGTCGCTAGTAATTATTAAACTTGTTCTTAACTTAGTATTGTTAAATTAATCATTGTGTGCGGTACTTATACATTTATAAGTGTATTATATCAGTGTAAATATCTATTTTATTTTTTATTATGCCAGAATGTATTTTGTTTGATTACTTTCAGTAAATTAGTAAGTTTTTTAAATAATCTTGTTGAGTTATCACGCCCCCTAAGAGGGGCGCGCCTCACAGTTTTAGAAACGCTAACTTAGGATATTTTGAAAATAAAAATCGGCAATAATGTCATATTAAGGAGTTTGTTGACACAGACAGTTTAATATAACTATCAAGCATAGAACGTGACATTTGTGAACTAGTATCTAACTTTTTTTTGTAGTTTCCGCAACAATCTATGTATTAATCCTTTGACTTAATTGTGTGAGTGGCTTATTTTCAATTTCTCACAAACTGTAAAAATAAAGTTGCGAATATTTAAATCACGTCAAGATTTTTTCTTTGCTAACCACCTTACCACGCTTGTAAGTTTTCAGAAAAAATCGATATCATTATATTACTTACCTTAAATAATGAAAAAAACAGTTAACTTAAATGAAAGTATTGGTTATTTATATCAATATGTGCGTAAAACAATATACAATACGTCGCTACAACTGCATATTGCAAAAATAAACTATTTTCTGTTAGATGTTACTGCAACAAACGCATCGGGATCTTAAACAGATCATATGATTTACTTTTTACTTCTTTGAGAAAACTGTTAGTAGCGCTTTTCCCTGTAGGGCTCTAATCTCTATTATCGGATGTTTTAAATGACTGTAATAAATTTTCTATTGCCCAGTGTAGGTTAAAATGTGAGATGATAAAATTTTACTACAATAGTAAATTTAATAAAAATAATTTCTTTTTAGGTGTAGAAATTAAAATTAATATAAAAGAAGCTTTTTATAAATGCTACAAAAAGGGAGAATTTCGAGATGGGTGGAGCTACTCTAGCCAATCCGGATGCAGTTAAAGTCCGAAGTTCCAAAAGAAAAAATGTTTGCTCTCAAAATTTGTCTAAGTGTATAAAAAAGAGGAAGCGTTCTGATTGGTCGGCACAAGAGTTAGGCTATTTTTGGTGAATATAGATCCGAAAGTTGAGCTTCCTATCTGAGAGGAACTGCAGTTCGACCGAAGTCGAACAGCTGTAAGATTTAACGAAGCGTATTATATCTACATACAAATATATACAATAATTGTTTTTTTTTTTACAATTAATGTTTCTAACTCCTCTAAAATTAAAATTAATAGCATTAAAATAAAATGCTTTAAGAGAAATATCATCAGATGATGCATCCCTGAGTATCATGAGAAATTTAATAACAATAAAATATATTTAACTATTACCGACAAATTTAGTAGCTTTTTATACAGAGATCGCTTGGATGTTTGAAATATAAAGAAATATAATATTTGTTTTTGAAAAACAAGCTAGTTCTGGAAGTGTTATCATATTATTGTACTCTTTCAAAAAATATACTTTAATTAAATTATCACTGGAATTTAAAATAAAAAAATGAATTTTTTTATGAAGACGTACACATTTTACTTAAAATTAAAAGTGCTATTTTTATCACTAACATAAATCGAGTTGTGTATTAATAGTACGGTTCTTGCAAGAATAATTTTATTGCGAGCAATATTTTACAGAAAATGAATTATTCATTATTATCAAAAAGAATTGTTAGCTGTTTATTAAATTTTTATTCATTAAAATATCACTCTACCAAATATAATTTATACTTTATTTTTATTAAAACATTTTTCCTTAAAGTTTTAATTATCTATAGGTAGGATTACAAAAAGAAGAAAATTTAATTTGATGTGTCATAAGGTAAGTAAAATATTTTCCTTAAAATTTTTTTTGTTTACATGTGATATATGTGTAAACAATATTTTTTTTACTAGTATAGTTCATGAATACTTAATTTTGAATGTGGTATTTTTAAATTCCTGTTCTTCGATACGCGCTTTGAAATATTTTCTCGTAATCTTTAGTGAATATTGCTATTACTAGTGTGATTGTTAGTATTTATTCTATATATCTTATACCTAAAAAAATTCCCTTCTTCTACATGTTTAAATATGATTTTTATTATGTTAAATGCAAAATATACTTTTCACAGATTGTTATTGATGTATGCAATCTAAACTCAATTATATTGTATAATGTTACATAGCTTTAAAACTAATGGCAGCATGATATGTGTGCTATTCATTAAAAACGTAACTGCAAATTACAGAGTAATCGGGAAAATTTTACTTGTGTTTCTTTAACACTATTCCTAAAGATCCTTTTGTTATGAAATAGCAAAGGTGGTAAAATTCTTGTTTTGTTTTGGATTTTTTTTTAATTGAAGTTCACTTCTGGCGTATCGTATTGGCACAAATACCGCCTCATTTAAAACATAGAAGCTCAATTCCGTAATTAATTTGAAGTTCTAAAGATATTAAGCGTCAAATTAATGAAATAAAAGATATTACTTCAGAAAAATTGCCAAAAAAAACAAACCAAAGTAATTTAACGTGAAGACACTTATGATAAAAGTTTTATTACTGTAACTTGAACAAAATGCTTCGATTTTTTGTGAAAAAAAAATTACAAAAATAAAATATGAACATCAGTGAAAACGGCCATAATTATATAACAAATGTGAAAGATTTGTCCTAGTAACTGTAAATTATTAAATATATTCATATTTTTCATTTTTTTTCTGAAATCGTAAAATTGTGAATTAATTATAATATATATTTTTTATTGCGATAGATTGTATTAATTATAATTTAACTATTTTTTAGCTTGATGTTCATTATTTTATATCATTATTAAACTCTACACACCAAACAAGAGTATCAGTAAATTGGATCTTATATTCTAAGAGTCGCAACGTTCATAGAACACCATTCATGTTCTTATGGTACTTCAAACCGTTCGTTTTCTTAAGGATTATATATTATTATGTATATATAATATTAAACACCACAATTCTTCCCCCTCCCTTTCTAAAAAAGTTGTATCATGGCTTATTTGCAGGGTCTAATACAGCTTTTGTCTTTTTTGTACTGTTTTACAATTGCCATAATTTCCATTTTATTTACTTTCAAGAATGACATTAGTTACGCGTTTGTGGACAATAACTTTCCTTAAGGCAAGGGTGTCCAACCCAAATGACCTTGTGGGCCACTTCAGAAAAACGTTATAATCTCGCGGGCCGCACATAAAAATATGTACCTTTATATCAAATTTGGAGACTAAAAACATTTATTGGAGTTAAAATTTAAAACAAAATGAATTATTATTATTGTTTTCATTATTTTAATGTATTTAGACATAGATAATGTAATAATGTTTATAAAATATAATAATAGAATGATCAAATAATGTTTAAAATATCACAGTTGCCTTTTTCTTGAAAATAACGGTGTTCCTTTTGAATTGATCTTTCGTTACTCATTGTTGAAATTTGATTGTGCTGTCATTCGCAAACGATTAAGTATACATTGCCCTTTATCTCTTAACCATCCTGAATAATTTTTTAAACATTGAAAAACATCTCTGACTGCCTCTTACTTTTTGGGCACTCCAAACAAAAAAGGAGGAGAAATGAAAGTCGCACACACAGAGAATCATGTAAAATCCATACAGCAAAGGATATGCATAATGCAATTATGAATTTATTAAAAAAGTAATTTATTTTAGTAAAATCAAATGTAATTGTTTGATAAAATATAAATATATTTTAATCTAAAGGACATTTCTATTATCAAAAAGGATTTATTTTAAAACATGAACAGGTAACAGGCAAATGCATTGTAGATTTATATATATATATAAATTACCCTTCAAATAAATTTCAAAATGAAAAAACTTTAAAAAAGTGATGTTAAAATTTTTTTTAAAAAAGTGTCGCCAGTCCGCAATATATGTATTGGCGGGCCACATGCGGCACGCGGGCTATCCGATTATGACCGGAACCGTGATTTTGCAAAAGCGTATAAGTGGATAATATTTACGATATTTAGAGTTGCTTAGATGAGAAAATGTATATAAAATTGTTTTAAGAATATTATTACAATAAAAAATTATTTAAGTACAATATTTTGACAAAAAATGAACATAGAATGACCCATTTTCAAAATATTCTCCTTTTGTGAAAAATGCTTCTATTATAACAATATTTTTCCTGTATATAACTCATACCTCTGTACAGAGGCTCAACTAGAATTTTTAAAATATATAATTTAGAAGTGGGTTTATCCATGTTTTACGACATTAGAGGGGAGAAATTTTAAGAAAAAAACGCCGATAATTATTTCAAGTTGTTGTAACTCTAAAAATAATGTGAATCTTTCAAAAAAAATAGTTCAGACTCTCTGGAGAAGTCTTTACATTATATAAGCACACACACACAAAATATTATTATTTTAGAAGCATTTTTTATAAATGGAGAACATTTTGAAAAAAGGTTATTCTAAGTTAATATTTTGCCAAAATATTGTATTTAAATAATTGTTTTTTCTAAAAAATGTCCTTAAAACAAGTTTATACATGTATTCTAATCTGACACTAAATATCATGAAAATTATCAATTTATGCGCTTTTTTAAAATCACGGTTCCGAACGTAGTTGGATACCATAATTTTAATACAGACAGCCATACCTTCTGAAAAATTGCTACAAAGCTCATCATAGTTCATTTCACTAAATGGAGCTATTCGTCCAGAGTTTGTGATGCAATGCATTTTTTTTCTGGATTTAGTCTACCTGCAATGTCATTGCAAAAACGAATGATTTAATACCAGCCTTGCGAGGAACTAAATACTTTTCTGTTAGAAATCCGTTCACAGATTTTCTTCGAATTCAACAAATGATCGTTGCCGAAACTTGATCTTCACTTACGTTCTTTATCATCTTTCTCGTCTTAGATTTACTGAGGTGTCATGCTCTGTTAAATTTTTCGGTTCGTTCGAAGATCTTACTTCTACTCTTAGCAGATAGGAGATTCTCGGAGTCTTATACGATTTGTACTTAATGGAACCCCTGGAATTTTCCACAGTTTGTGTTCAATAAAATCTCTGGAATCTTCTAATTATTTTTATTTTTTTGCTCTGCAGAAGAGCTTTTTCATTCTTCACTAACTTATATCAGAAGTAATATTATTCTCTTTAAATTTATCATTCAATCAAATGCTTGCCGTGAGTTGCAAAACACAATGAATTGGATACCGAAAATTTCCATTAGTTCAATCCACATCCATTACATATTAGATGCTTCCATTAAGTTGTATCTGAACTTAGGTCATTCGGTAATATCTAGTGCTCGTTTTTGGCTGAACTCTTAACTAAATTATTTTCTTAGAATACTTAGTTTTAGTGTTTAGCTTATATTTAGATGACCGATGCAAAGCCATACTAATACTTAGTCTCTAATTATGTCTTATCTTTGGAGAAAAGTGACATTATTACTATTTCACTACCTCTAACCAAGCTATTATTTGCCCAATCTGTTTTAAAACTACTGTTGTATCAAATACTGCATTAATTAGAATTGTAAAATAAGCATAAATTAATTATTTTTATTTACAATGAAGATTAATTTAAAAAAAAATATTTAACAATTATGAAAAATGGGTGTTTACCATGATTCAATATTTAATCTATTATTTATCATATAAAATTATATCCAGCACAAGTGACATTTTAATATTAAATATATAACATTCAATTTAGCTTAATTTTCTGTTAAATTAATTCATTTCATAGTATAATTACAAATGTCAAAGTAATTGTCTATATATTTTCTTTCTTAAGGGTTTAAATCGAATAACTAAAATTCACGAAAAGGTCTGAACTGGGAAAAATTTTTAACGTTTTAATTATATATATATATAATAATAAGCAAGCCAATAATGAGAAGCCTTTTAATTAGTACTTCTATATTATATTATAAGTATATATATGTGTACTATTTTCATATATTTAAAATTTCTATTACTTTATTAAAATATATGATTTTTCTCTAAGAACAAAGTATAGAGTAACATCTTTGGAATTCTTTTGTTTAATGCATTGCATAAACTTAAATCCAGTCATCTTCCCGAAATGTACGTTTTCTCAAGTGCATTCTTAATACAAAGCAACAAAGAAAAACATTAAATAACTTCAAATTATTAATTAGTTCCAAAGCAATTTGATAATTTTTCTATTACCTGATAATTATTACCCAGATGATTAATTAAATCTTTCCTGAGGTAGACTTACTCGAGTTTCATGTAATTGCCATACATCAAAAGAAGATATGTTTAACACAAAAGACGAGAGTTCAGAATGGTGATACGTTTTCTGTCATGTGTATTGTTTTCTTTTCACGTCCATTAATCATTTTTATAAGATTTTGAAACATGGACGAGCTTTAAAGTTGAGAGTAACTCATTTGATGACAGGAACGATGTTTAAAACATTTTATTTTTATTCTCTTGGCTCTCTTACAGAATAAAAAGATAAGAAAACACCTTAACCCAATTCAGCTAATTAATTCTGTGGTACTTAAGGTAATTCCGATCTTTTTCTACACGAGCTTCGAAGAATTACCGGATCACATTAGTATAATTCTCTTGGTTCATTTTTTCATCTTAATTTCTTTTATCGGGAGAGTTGGTGGATTATAAATTGTTTTTTTTTTTATAATTCAAGAGATTAATTTAAATATAGAACGGAAGACAGACGCTTGATTGGGCTTAAGTAAAATTGATAATTTTATTTCGTTTTGAAAAGTATATTTTTTATTTTATATTGCACTGATACTGCACGGTATTTACTTTGGAATTAAAAGCATAAAAAAAAGTGATTTGCATATCAATGGCATTCAGGAAATACTTTAATTGCAATTTTTTAATAAAGATTCTATAAAGGATAAGATTCACCTAAAAATAAAAATCGAAAATATTCATCGTAGGCAATTAAACTTTATTATAAATTTAAGCCTCTGAAAAAATAATATGCATGCAGTTTCTTATGGTTTTATGATTTTGATTCCATTTACTAACCACACGATCAATGAAATGTTTTGAAAAACTATTTATTAAATATGAGGTATAATTGGCTTAGTACAGTGCTTCTCAAACATATATCAAACAATATTCAAACATAATTTTCATCGCGCCCCCCCTTTCTTACAATAACGGTGTATTGAATTCAATAATACTGTATTTTGAACGCTAAAGCTACGATGCGACTTTAATCTTTTAAGTGCCCCTGGCGTGTATAAATGTCTCGTTCATCCAAAGCGTTGATTGCTCCAGACGTATATATACGTCTTTTCGAATTCCGATCTTTTCTGAGTACTGCTATTCATTAAATTATTCTGAAGGCTTTGGAATGCAATAAAAGGACCTTGACAGTGTTTGCGAAGGATTTACTTATTTCAAAAAAGGTTTTTTACTTATTTATTCCTTTCCATCCCACCCCCTCAATGCATGACATACGCGTGTCCATGTGGAAAATGATGGCATTGGGGAGCGAATAGAGTAACTTTTTATCGGAAGTTAAGAGATTAATTATAAACTGTACAAATTATCAAGATAAGTGTTAATTTTTGTACATAAATTTATATAGGACTAGCCTATAGAGTTACTGGTAATTATTAAACTTGTGTTTTTATAGTATTGTTAAATTAATTATAAATACATTGTGCAGTACTAATACATTTATAAGATTTTATATCAGTGCTAATGTGTGCGTTTTTTATTTCTTATTATGTCAGAGTGTATTTTGTTTGTTTGTTTCAGTGAATTAATAATGTTTTAAGAATAATCTTTTGTTTACGACTTTTCAATACGCTCGCGCCCCCCGGGTGGGGGGGTTTCCCCCCCCCCCCCTAGGGTGTGCACCTCTCAGTTTGAGAAACGCTGGTTTAGTACCAAAAGTGATATTTCAAATTATTAAATTTTTCTCTCGAGTATTTTTACTCAGATTTTATTACAGCAGGGGTGGGGCTTTAAATTATGAAAGCGAAAGATATCGAAAGGCCATATATTTTTAAATGATTGCATTTATTAGTATACGTCAGGGGTGGTGAACCTTTTTGGATCAACGAGCCATTTTTTCTGAAAAAACGTTTAACGGAGTATAGACGTGCCGTGTAATAATTTTGACTTGTGATTATTGGGAAAATAATAAAACTAAATACTAAAAACTCAAAACTCTTTATTTACTATTAAAAATACTTTTTGCACTGCATAGCAGTAAATTTTTTTAGATATACGTGTAATTCAAATGCAAGTAACATTAGTGTGACTTCTGTTGTTGCCGTTTAGATGAAAAATAACTTACATGAGACTAACTTAAGAGAGAATGTTCTAAATGTTATTCATCTTTAAAAATAAGAATTCTTGGGCATAGGTAAATGAAAACATGGTTATTAAAAACAGCATGAGCCAGCTTCTTCAAATAGTTAAATGTATCTAGAAAAGAATTCTATGTTTTCAAAATTTCGTTACATGCATATTTACTTATATTGCTTGTTAATTTTTCTGTTTCAATCGATTTAAACATTTCCCTTGTTTCAAAATATTTTTGAATCCATATTGAACTAGACTAGAAATCAATCACTTGCATTTCAAATTCTTCAATTTCCACCCAATAGAATCGGGACAAGTTCAGTTTATCAAATGAAGTCACATCAGGGTGCATAATAATTATAGAAAGAAGTTCTTCAATAACGTTTTCTTCGTCTGGTTTTTTTCAAGTTTGGGAAGTACTTGTAGTTTCTTGTAATAATATCGTTTCTGAAAACATGCAATTTAGCGTCAAAAGCGTTGAGCTTCCTCTTGAAGATGATTTTTTTATATTGAGGCTTGACGGTTCAATTCTTTGAAATGTTGGCATACGTCTGCAAAAACGCGACTGATCCCTCGCGTTTATTCGTAATGCTTCATAGTGAACTTTGTTACTTTGAACTGAAACTCAAATCGTTTTGATCGGTGACGTGCCCACAATATTGTGTCGCGTGCAATTGGTTCGCCATCCCTGGTATACGTTGCATCTTAGAAATCGCATAAATTGTACCATAAAAATCAATAAGCATTAGTTAAATAAAATATATATAGTGGTAGTTTTATTCAATTTATTTGTTGAGATAATTTCATATTTATGACTTCAAACGTATTTAATTTTAGAATCAGTCTAAAGAGACAAATGTACCCTGTCCCACTTGTCAACAATTTTTTCAAATCAAAGTGAGATTGATTGTTACAATTTTCATGACAACCTGCAAATTAATGTCAGCCAACTTGCTCGCACATATATGTTGACTAATTTCTGTCTACTCGGTTTTCTGACTTTCTTGGTGAGCCGCTTTTTGACTACCACGGCCTTATATAATTGTCTTTTCTCTAACAAATGAAAAAAGACATAGTCGTTATTGAAAAGTCTTTGTACGTATGAAAAACATGCATGTATTATAATTTTGAGAGATCCGGCTCATAATCTGCATTGTATTATCATTATATATAGAAAACACTAATTAAAAAAATTGAGTTTGCTGAAATATATAAGGCGTATAAGATAATTTTAAAGAAAATTCTACGACAAAGATTGCGAAGAAATATTCCAGATTACGATTTCTGTTAACAAAACTAAAAAAGCTATTGATACATTTAATCAGCTCTTTGATTAATCTAAAAAAAAATTTTGAACTATGAAAGTATTGGGCTCTGAGATTTACAGATTAGAACTATAAGAAAAGAAACGAGTTAGAACATATTCCAACGTGAATTAAAAATTACTTTAAACCTGACAATAATTGAAAATTCAGTTTTGATTTCACTTTTATTTATGTTTTTCCAGCAGCGCAATGGAGATTGTTCAAGGTTGCGAACTCGTAGCCATTGTTGTCGAGTCATGGATTAAAGTTCTGGAGTAATTGAAGATCCACCGTGAAGAGACTTATGGACATAAAATCTGTCGAGGCTCAATCTTCTCAAGTTGTCATTGCGTGGGAGTTTTGAGAGAGTGGAGTTCTAACTCAAGTATAGTTCTCGTCACTGACCAAGGTTAAAAATTACGATCTACGTTGTCAGATATCGCCACGTAGCCTCAAAATACGACATTAATAATCAATCCAGCTATATAATGCTATTGTTTATATTTTTACAGTAATTAAATATTTTTAATGCTTTCCCAGCTATGCAATGCTGCTGGAAAATCCGTTGATGAACCTTTTAACTTCATTAGTCTCTCAAAAGTTATTTACGCATAGATAAGTTGATTAAATAACATATTATTGCGCTGATTTTTTGAATATAGGATACTTTTACTGAATAAATTCATCCAGCATTTGTTATATCATTCTAAATACTACATTACACAAAGCAGTTCATGTCATTTTGAAATTAAAATTTTATCCAACAACCCTGAAACATGACATGTTTGAGTAGGACTTTTTTTAATATATTTAACAATATTTTATCCATTAGCTCACACACATCATTATACGAACTGCTTGCTATCTTGGAGTTATTTACCTAAGAATAGATAATTCCATATTTCTTTTACAATATAAATTAATTCAAAGCAGAAAAAAAGAGAGAGGGGGGGGGGGCACAAAATACCTTTGACTAATTTCTGTAACTTAGTAATTTTCTCTAAATTATTTTAATACTTTTATCCTATTTATTTTGTTTGTCCTTATACGTCCTTTTGCTTTCCTTTTTTATCCTTTTCAATTTCAGTTTTGACATTGTAGCTTTAGAATTACTAATCTGATTTACTTTTATTTAAATTGTTCTTATATTTACTATAAATAGTGGCTTTTAGTATTATTCCCACTGAAATATTCTTTCATTTACATAAATGGGATTCTTTTCAAATGCGTAGCTTGCTGTTGTCTATTGAAATTTCAATGTCAACATTTTGACATATTTATTTTATTCCAAGAAGTTGAAGTGTCATCTGCTTAGATTTTCTTGTTAAATATCCAATATTTCAGAGTAACAACCCAAACGTTGTCACGACCTTATACTGACAAAGACGATTAATCATGATTCTGCCATGGGCAAATGTGCGAACTCAAACTGTTGCAATTAACGGGTTACGGTAATTTAACTTCCTTTCGGGAGCTAGATATTAGGGATATAATTCTGTCATAGTGTATTCATCTTCAGATATTTTGCTCTCAACTCATAATTCATTCAAAAGCACTACTTTAACTATAATTTTAACTTAGAATATTTTTATATCTGTATCAATTGGCTTAAAACATCACGCTTCATCAATCAAGCTCTCAACGGAGCAGTCACATGGCTACTTTTAATTTGCATAGACATGTTGCCACATCATAAATGCTGTGAAGATGATTAAAAAGAATCAGTTAAAATAATTTTAATTAAATATTTCTGGAAATCCGTGCTAAGATTTTTCGTTATGAACGGTAATAAGGAAATTAAGTGGTAATATTCAAGAAAACAAATTTGTAGCTATGTGTTAAATAAAGGAACAGTTGATACTACTAAAGAAAAACATTGCATTGATGTTTTACAGCAGGAAATCTATAAAAATTGAAATCTCGAAGTAATGTAATATACATTTGTAACCATCGATTGTCCTTTTAGTAATATAGCACAGCGATTCTCAAACTGTGGGGCGCGACCCCCTAGGGGGTGAGATAACCCTATGTAAGGGGGGGGCGAGCATATTGAAAAGTTGAAAATACAAGAGTTTTAAAAAAAATTAATATTTAAGAGATTTTTTAATATTCCTTACTTTAAAGTAACATATGTAAAATTTAATATTTATCTTGATAATTCGTACGTTATATATAATTAAGGTCGTATTATAGCTTTACGTTAAAGTACATTATTATTGCATTCAATACATTGTTATTGTATGGGGAGGGGGCGATGAAAATTATAATTGCACATTGGGTCGCAAATACTGGAAGTTTGAGAAGCACTAACATAGCACCTAAAAACTCGCGTAAGAAATATTGATGACGCATCTCGAAATTTTGAATCAACGTCAAATGACAAGGGTACCATCTAAGTCGGTGCTCACCCAACTAATGTCTACACTTCACCAACGCAAGGACATTGCGATCCGACAAATTTAATTTGCTTCAGCCCAGTTGCATGAACATTCTGTTGTAGAATCAGAACAAGAGCACACATTTCAACTGAAACATTGCTGGCTACTAGCTAGATGTTCTGGTCACTCGGAAACCATGGCCAAACTTAAAACCAGAGAAATTGAATTCCAACCAGAAAAATATAGCCTATAGGTATATAGTTATTCTTGATATATGGAATTAAACTATTCCTTTTCCTTGAAAAACTTTGAGGTCCAATCTATGTTAACTTTTAAATAAATAGACAGATATAATTATTTTTAATAAAAGAGTAGACACATTAATGCATTTATTTACATCTTGTTTGATGCAAGATATGCATAATTTTGATTCTCTCCTACCTAATAAAAGTATTTAAACTAACTAACCATAGTATGAATATATTTTTTTCTGTTGAAGTCATTTATTTTCAAATAACTTGCAAATTATTTCAAGTTTTCTAAGGTCTGCTTTATTACATACCCACGCAATATTCTCTGCACTCTTAATATCTTGCTATAGTTTTGATAATAACCTGATAAAAATGCTAATATCCCAGACATGTAGTTTGATATCATGCTACGACAAATTGTCTTAATTAACATAACAAAGACTTTTCTAGTGTTAAAACTATTACATAACAATGTATACAATAGCTAGGAAATAATTTTACTAGTACACCAATTATATTAATTATTTAAGCGCATTTTACACAATTACGCAACTATACATTACTGAAATCACTCATACGTTTGAAGTTATACTTAGTATTTCCAAAAGTTATAACAATTAAAATACTTATTAATAATTTCCATGTTTGAGGGAACTGAAGAATGTTTTAACTATTTTGCAACTTTTAATCCCATTACAGTAATAGTAATAAAAATATATAGGAAAAAAATGGTACAAAGGAGTTCTCTTACCTGAGTTTTCTCATAAATTAACTGTTTGCAATATAATTTTGAATGATTTAGAAAAGTGTATGTGTGGGATGTATGTGTTAAAATGAGAAAATATTCATACACAAGACACAATGATAAAATATAAGTTTTATTCAACAAACAATTTTAAAAATCTGTTTCAGTATAGAAATAAAATAAGCTCATGCTTTAGTGAGTAAAAAAAATAGTACTTATACTTTCTGCAGAAACTTGTACGTTATATTTCTCTTCAAATTAAAAAAAAATGAGAATTATTGTGATAAAAATATTCTCTATCTCTAATAAAAACTCTATTGCTTGGGCTAAAATTAATAAACTGTAAATTTACATATAATTTCAATTTCGTTCCTATTTCCTCAATGGATTAGTAATTCAAATGATGTAAATTTTGTGCAAATTTGGTTCAGAATTTGCCAATGCGAAATATTCATTGAAAGAATTTTAATGAAAGGAAATGTTTCAAAAATAGCCTTAAGATAAAAAATCTATATCGCTCCAACTTTGATGAACGAGACAGTTCTTATATTTAGAACTATTACATACATTCAAAATTTAAATGCATGCTTGTTTGAAGCTGTAGCGAAATAATTTATGCAGTTGAAATACTGTTAAAATATCTGCAAGATATTGAAAACTAATTACAAATTTCAGAATGAATCTTGTTTTAGTAAGTATATTCTTTTAAATTAGTTGCGCGACAAATAAAATAATATCTTCCATTTTGGCAAGGTAAACCTATCTACATGGTAAACCATACAATATTAGTTAAATTATTGGGTATTTTATTGCTTAATGAAACCCAAATGCAATTTATGTTTGATTTTCTATGTTATTTAGAAAATTGGTTTCAATATAATAAAACATTGAATATATACTCTTGAGATTTAAATTAAAAGTATTGTTTGAATGTTCTATATTTAAGTAAACATAAATAAGGTAAACAGATATTATTAATGTCACATCCTTGAACTTATTTTTGCATTTTTATATCCTTTTCAGCAAAAATTCTATATTTAATGCAAAAAGAACGTAATATGAATATTTCAACGAATTTTTCAAAATGCTACTGGAATATTAAAACCTTGTAAATTTAAAATATGCTTAGTTTTATTCTTATGAAACCCAGATTTATTTCTCGTATTTCTCCAAATATAAAGAGCAAAAGTGATGCATTTTCAATGATTCGTTCAAGAACCAGCTCATTTACTTTGCTACAATTTCTTCCAAGAAGCATGTTTAAAAGAAACTAATTATTATATAATATTTTACATACATGCATGTAAATTTATTTTCTAAAAAGCTAAAAATATTATTTTTCTTCAGAGATTCTATTTATCTCTAATTAAAACTCATTAAGAAAATATTAACTTTACATTTATAAGAAGCACTTACAATTCGATGAATCATGAGAAAGTTTGTCAAACAAATAATGACAAGCTTTATAGTTTTGCATTCACATGGAAGTTAACAAGAAGAAAATTTGTGAAGACAGATATCTCATGCTGTGATCTGAAACTTCTGAGATTCAAAACATTTGAAATTTTACATTTAAAACAATTATCTGTAGATAGCTTTGAATTTAAGAATTTTTTTCAGCTGAAAGTAATTTTAACTATTAATAATAAATTTAAAATTATTTTAAGCATGCGAATTTATTTCACCCATTTTTACTTGTTTAACTGATTCACTAACCATTAAAATATTTTCGATGATCTTTTTAACTTTTAACTATACCATAATTATACTAAAAGAAAGTAAAACATGAAATCTAACCAATTATATACAAATGAAATGAATTCATGCATTGAAGTGACATGCTTAATCACAATGACCAAAAATATACTTATATAATGTACTTACATGCTTGGGCGGTACGGCACCATTGTTTTCTTCGGATATATATAATACAGATTAAGAGATTGGCCACAACCACTAGGCCACCAATGACTGCGGCAGCCAGTAGCCAAGCAGGTAGGAAGTCCATTGATGAACTACCACTGGATACTGGCCCGGACATCGTTGAGTCCATAATTGGCAGGCCTGGAAATTGACTTGCATTGTTGATTACCTCTAGACAAAATATCTACATATAATTAAACTTTGACATAAAGACCTAAATGACCTTAAATCTCACTACTATCATCACTTACCTTTCTGGAATACCTGTTGTCATGGGCTCTATAAACTTGTTAAATAAATAAGGAAAATTTTACCGTTATAAAGGTTATCATAAATGTAGACATTTTTCGCCTCAATGACTACGGTGAAATGTCTAGCATACATTTGCAATACATTTAAAAACACCAACATATAATTAAATACAAATGTGTACAAATAAGTAAAAAGAAATAGTGCGTATAATAAATATTAAAAAAAAGAGTTATTGATAAACTTTATTAATCAGAATAAAAAAAAAGAGTTACAGATTATTTCTGTCTTTTTAATCTAAAAAACAAACTATTCAGTTTAATAAAATCAGATAAAATGGTGCTTATAATAACAACTAAGATGATGAATAATAAAGAATTAATTCTCATAGGCTTGAATTAAATTTTAATAAAAAGTTTAAATTCATAATTATGCTCTGGTAGTAACTTATTTTAACTGCAGTTAAGCTTTCACAACTGTAATAAAATACCAAATTGATGAAATCTGAAATATAAAAAAAGTGAACATGACACACAACATATAACAAAATGAACATCTGACACATATTACATGCAAAAAAAAATTCATATAAATATTAATAATATTTGAAAAATTATAACTTTCCTTTTTAAAGAATGTAGGCAGAAATTTGCGTTACAAGCTGAATTTTTTAAAAGATAAAATGTTACAATTTCTGAATATTATCAAATGAAATATTAGGCTATGGATTAGTTTTATGGATGACACCAATATATCGTTACCATATTTAACATATATTAAATCAATTATTCTAGCAACTTATATTTTTACAGGGTACTTAACAGAAAATATCAGTAAATGTATTAATGTAATGTTTCTACCTATATATATATATATATATGTAATTAAATTTTATTTTTTCAAAGTACTAAAACTTATTTGATACTCTAGAAATAATATATGAAGACATTCCCAAACACAAACTTATATGCATGTTATTTTTAAGCTGCGTTTTGTAATGCTTACCTCCATAACATTATTAAGAAAATTATCCATAAGATTCAATCTTCAGCTAAAATTAAATATTTATTTACGTATTTTATATTAAGACTTTTTCCGAAAATTTATTTATGCACATCTCAATAAAAATAGGAGGATCTATTAATTTGGTATATGAAGAGATGTAAAGGATATTCAATACTATACAATAACAGTAAACTAAAAGTAAATGTGAGAGCAATAAAAACAATAAGAACGTTCACTTCTCCAAGTCTATGAAAAGGAGATTGAACAAAATTTACTGCATTGAAATTGGCTATATCATCAGGTCAATTTGGCATTTATAGCTGCAGCAGACACAGATCAGGCTAAAATACCATCCAAAGCATGAATTAGCGAGATGATAAATTTTAGCCCACCCGCCCAGGTTATAAATAATCCCTAGAGGAAAGCTAACCCGAGAATCTTCCAAACTTTTGACAGGACTTAATGGAATTACTCGCAGGAACCTGCCTACTACATCATCATATATGATGTCACATAACTTAACTCAATGGAATATTTATTCCCAAACGTCGACATTAACAGGAAATAACTCCACTGTCACTTATTATGCTTCAAGCTACAAGCTTCAATTTTCAGGCACTTGCGAAAGAAAAAGCGAAATCATTTTAAGCTGTTGATCGCTTACAACTTAAGAGCTCAGTACACTTGGCTGTACATGACATCTAGGATTTCTTATCAGCTTTTACCGTAAGAGCTTTTTAGATCGAGTGAAGCCCAATCGTGTGCCTCTTATTTTGAAGAGAAAATGATTTTTTAAAAAGTCTGACGTATTTTTTTTCACTGTTCAAAAATAAATATTAAGTTGAAATTGAGATAAGGATAAACGGCTCTTAGATATTGTATAATTTTCTTTGAAATTTCGAAAAATTATATCACTAACAAATTATAAAAATGATATCACTTTTTAAATACATAATGCTGATTCCGAGGACCCTTTTAGTGGGAAAATGTTATTTAAATACTTTATTTAAACCATAAGAGATTGACTTGATTTTAATTATGTTCTACAGGAAATGCTTATTGCGTCTGCCCTAAAAATCTTTGGGGGTGTCTCAGAACTTCTTCGCTATTTCTTAATTATATTTTATTAATGAGATGATTCTACCGCTCGCACTCGTGTTGGTGAACTGAAATATTATTTGTCAAAGCAAACTAATGCGTATTTGTTAGTAATGTTACACCCTTCGTATCCTTGCATCGTCAATTTTAGTTTATTTACTAGCCAATAGTCATGTGAAGTGAATTACAGGGTTAACTTAATTTAAAATACCAGTAAAGAGAGCCGAAATTAAATTTTCTAAATATTTTTGAATATTATAAATTAATAGGTTTTGCCTTCAGCTTTAATATGCTCCTTGCGTATATTAATAAATTTAGGTAGAATTTTGATTTTTTTGGTGGGCTTGAATGAGCTGAAGACCAAACTGAAAAGAATGATATATTTGAAATGAAATAAAAATAGGATATCAACATTTTAAAAGGATCGTCTATTTTTAAAAATCGTATTTGTTATTATCTAAGAATTAAGTTCCATATCATTTTTGTTGAATATATTAATAAACCTCATTTCATTGAAAGTGCATATAGGAGGAGGAAAATTAGAAATGTTTTCTATACATATTGGTATAAAAACTAGAAATAAAGTATTTTAATATGGTTTTACTGAGGGACTAATATAAAACAAGAAAACTTGTGTATATAACTTTCAAATGAATACAAATATATAATCACTAAATTATTGAAAGTTTGTGCATTTCATAACTCGTTAAAGATATCTGATGTAAATATCCACGATGATAAATGCGTAACTACTTAACATTAATGACACATATTTCCTTTAATATATTGCTTTATAGTCAAAATTAGTATTTAAATATCACTTTTTAAAGCCTATACTGATGATTAAAATGTAGTTTTAGGCTAATTCTATTTATATACTTTGAATTTTTTTTAAAACAAGAATTAAAGAGAGTTATTGTTATTCCATTTGCTGATGCAAATAAAAAGTTGTAATCTCAATTATTAAGCATGAAGTAAAATAAAAAAAATTCTTATGTAGTTTTATTTTTTTTAAGAAAATTTGATACAAAATCAAAGGATCTTGGGTTGATATGACAAATTAAAAATCGATTAAATATAAAATAGATATTAAAATTTTGAATATATATCTATTACTAAATGACTTAATTAATCGTCTTAATGAATTAATCTGTAAAATATTTCTTTTTAAATTTATTCTATTTAAAGGTTTACTATAAGACTCTCCTAAAAATAAAATTAGAGGGCCCTTAAAGCTTCCTAATACAAGCTTTTTTAATAGGCTTTGAATGAATTTATTTTTACTTAAGCAATATTTTCTTTAATTTTATATTACCATGAGCTGCATGAATTATTTTAAAAACGTATAATGCGTGTTTTTTATTTGTAATATTATTTCAAATCTGTAATATTATGACTCTGCCCAATCCTAAAGGGTCAAGTTACATTATATAAAAAGGATTTGCCATAAAAGGATAAATTAACAATAAGTTTATTGGATTAATAATAAGGTTATGAAATTTTCTTAATGAGTGCATCAATTAGTACCATTTTAAGGAAACTTGGAATTTCGTAACACAATTTTCAAAAAAATAGCGGCTTCATTCATGTAGAACAGTGATACTCAACCTTTTTTCTATTATTGTACACTTTAAACAATTCCAAAATTCGGCGGCAAACTAACAATGAAAACTTAAAAGAATTTTACTTATCTATAATATATTGTGTAAAATAAAATTTATGATATTAATTTTCATTGTTAAATAAAATATGTACGATAAAATGTTTATTGAGTAATTAATTACAAACTGATAATAAGAATATATTTAATGAAAGATTTGAGCCTGATGATTTTTGATAATTTCGTTTATATTTGGTCATAAAAATTCTACCACTTCTAATTCATCACCTACATTTTAAAGTTTAGATCTTTTTTCCATTTTTATATTTGTTAACGCTGAAGATCCGAATTAGCACAAATAAAATGTAGAAAATTGTAACAATATTTTTAAAGTTTTTTTTTTTTTTCCTTTTGGCTATTATGTGGGTTAATTTTCTCTAACTTTAATTCAAAATAAATTTATTCTTTCGAAAGTTTTGAAATTAAATGTAGATTATTACAGATCAAAATTATTTTTTACTCTTCATTCAAAGTTAATTCATGGATAGGTATATCCGTTATCGCAAATTAATTACCAACCCAATCAAAGTTTTTATACCTAAATTTGGGAAATAATGTTAAGTCAGAGTACAATTAAAGTATCCGACTACGTTCGGAGCCGAGATTTTACAAAAGCGCGTAAATGGATAATTTTCATGATATTTAATGTCACTTAGATTAGAATACATGTATAAAATGATTTTAAAAGGACCTTTTGACAAAAAAAAAATTATTTAAATACAATATTTTGGCAAAAAATTAACTTAGAATAATCTTTTTTCAAAATGTTCTCCTTTTTTGAAAAATGCTTCTATTATAATAATATTTTGCCTGTATATAGCTCAGACCTCTCTACAGACGCTCAACTAGAATTTTTGAAATATATAACTTAGAAGTGGGTTTATTCATATTTTACGACAACAAAGGGCAGCAATTTTAAGAAAAAAACGGCAATAATTATTTTAATTGGTAGTAAATCTGAAAATAATGTGAATTTTTTAAAACTCATAGTTGAGCCTCTGTACAGAGGTCTGAGCTATGTACAGGCAATATATTATTATAATAGAAGCATTTTTCTCAAAAGGAGAACATTTTGAAAAAAAGATTATTTCAAGTTAATTTTTTGCCAAAATATTGTATTTAAATAATTTTTTTTGTCAAAATGTCCTTAAAACTATTTTATGCGTGTATTCTAATCTGAGTGACACTAAATATCATGAAAATTATCCATTTATGCGCTTTTTTAAAATCACGGTTCCGAACGTAGTTGGATACCTTAAGAACTTTTAAACATATTTGGCGGCTTACAAAAGTGCCACGGCACAGTGGTTGTGAATCAGTATTCGATTGATTTCGTTTTATACTTTTTAAAATTCTTATGCTTTGTTAACAGCTCATGTAATTTCAATTACCCTTTATCTAAATCGCATTTGATAACAATGTCGAGTCGAGTGATTGAACCTGGGATATAAAATGAACACTTCATTTGGTAGGAAAACAAATTGTGTTTGATGGTATCAAGTTCTTTTTACCTTTTTGAAACCCCTGAAGACGTACAACAAATGCTCTGGAAGTAAAGTAATAGCAGGAAGAAGAAAAAATCTGATCCAGAAGACTCGGAAATGTATGGAAAAGGAAGGTTGATCTCGTGAGACTTTGGTTAAATCACAACGATTGTCTTGGAAGTAAGATTGATGTTAGTGGTCGATATGTTAGTTGAACCAGGTGTAAAGTTACGTACGTCTAAAGGGAATTCTATATCTTTCCTTTCCCTGGGTGATTGAATCAAGAGACCTTATTTGATTCGATAAAGAAGTAACATTTTTGTAACCTCTGTGAAACTGTGTAATAATAGCTTTTGCAAGTTCAAGTCAAACTTATTAACATTTTTTTAAAAAAAAAAATGCCATTTACTTGCTATAAATTTATAAATTCCTTTAAACCAATGATGTAAGCCTTTGCTCTCTATGAAATGTTTTCATATCTGTTTAGAAAAGTTTTTTGTAAGTAAATAGGAAAAAATCTATTTATGCAGAAAGGATGAACGGGAATATTTTAAAATTGGACTTAAAACATAATGAGTATTTTTTCGAATATTATTGTTTCAAATCAGAATTTAATGAACTCTCAATCGTGGACAAATTTATGAAAAAATTTTCTTTTAAGTATTAAAATGTAATCTGTTGTGTGATTTCTGATGCCACCTGTCTGATGGTGTCCGAACGATACCGACAAAATTCATTGCGGCAAAGGGATAATTTGTTACGCCTGTCGTTAGCCGTATCTTTGAGCACTGTGCAGGTGATAGTGCTATTTAGCTCGGTTAGAAGGAGAGGAACGTTGGGGATTATCAGGGGACTCCCATCTCTTTTTCCCTAATCTCTTGTGTCTATAGACTTGCGGCTCTACGGCTGTTTAGAGTACCCTTTACATTTATAAGCATCCATGCCTTCTCCGGGATTCAAACCCAGGCACTACAGCACAGCAGTCATCGTCAATGACTACTATACTGGATGGGTGGCTAAAATGTAAAAAAGTGCTTAGCATTTATTGAATGTTGGACTATATAATAATATCAAGAATTCTAGAGCTCTAGATCTCTGAATCAATTTATATGCTTACGTTCTAAGTTAAGTATTCAATTGCGTATAATTTGACATGTTAACAAATATGTTTTTTTTATTAGAGTTTTTCTCTTAGGTTTCATTATTTTGAGCAATTTTTAATATCATTTTCACTGCTTCAGTATAATTACTAACAGTAAAAAAATTATTTTTGCAAAATTACATTATCTCTACGTGTTAATAATTAGTTATCAAATGTAGATCAACAAAGCTGTTAAAATTAATTTTGAATGATTTCTTTTTGAGATTTTGAAGAATATAAGATATTGAAAAGTTATCAATTTCAAGGGAAATATGGGTATCAAAGGTTAAACTCGGAAAAGAACCTGTTCATAAAGTACAAAAATAACCTTTCTTTTCGTCATGTGATTCTAAAAAGTATTGGCGCCAGCGTAAATACTTCCTAAAGTAATTGAATAATTTAATAAGAGAGAGCCTAAAGGTCATTTAATTCAATTATCTGTAGAGTAGGAATCGAGAGAAAGTAGTAGTGAGTTATTTTAGGAATTCATAGCATTTTTTGTTGAAATGTAATGAAATGATCAGATGTAGTGTTATATTTAGTTGTAAAAAGAAGCTAGAAGTTAATAATAAGCATTTAGTTGAATTAATTTTTAATCCAACAATTTTTCCCGAAACTGTGTATATGCTTCATCATTTATTAACATTTCTCTTTAGATAGATCATTGGATACTTATTTTATTTCAACCAAAAATAAACTCGTATTTCACATATAGAGGAAGTGAAAAATATTTACCGTAAAATATCCGCGTATTACGCGCACATTTAACACAAAAAATAAGATCGAAATTTACGGGTGCGCGTTATACTCCGGGTATAAGAATGAGAGATTCAAAAATGAAAATACATGAGCATAGAAAAAAAATTAGACTTTTATACACATTGAAATGCTGTTTATTTAAAGGAAATGACTTTTCATATGAGCATAAACGGTTGTATTTCTAGATCCGTACTATTTTTTTCAAAAGCCTGCAATAATACCTAGAATAAATGACTTCAGACCATACAAGTATTGCATATGTACATTTCAGGTTTCTTCGTAAAAAAGGGGATGCGCGTTATAAGGCAAATATATCTAAAAAAAAAAATTGCAGCTCGAAAGTATGGGTGCGCCTCATACGCCGGATTTTATGGTACATATAAATAAATAATTCAAATAAAAGCCCCAACTTGTTCTATTAAGTGCACAGTACAATAAAGAAAATATTCTTATTTTGTGGTTGAAATACATTAATCAACAATTTTAAGTATTACAATTCTTCATATTTGAATTTGGACTTTATTTTGTATTTGTCAAAAGAGTGTTTTAAGGAACAAGTGTATATATATAACCTCACTGATATGTTAGATAAAATGCCTTTTAATTTATATAAACTTAAAATATTCCTCCAAAAAATTTGATATTGCAAGAATCTGCATATTTTATAAGGATTTTTTAACAGCCACAATAATTTTATATAAAGAATTTAACAGAAAAAACACTTTGCACTTAACATTTTTATTCATGCATATTTAGTCTTACCATATTTTTCGCTTCTGTTGTTTATCCCAAAAAAAACCTTCACCCAAAAAAGTAAGGATACTTTTTTGAAAAATATGTACTCTAATTACGGTTGATCATTTTTTTTTCTTAGGAAGTTTTATAAATTCAATTTGTTGATGTTAAGTAGAAAATTAGTGTTATGGGGAAAAGTGACAGATGTACGTGTTTTTAACATATAGTAAATTTAAAAGTTAATATCAGTTTTTCAGAAAACTTCTATTTTTTATTTTATATTTTCTTTTCAGAAAAGTAATTAAAATCCTGCTATTTACTTTTAGAATTAGTGTTCAACGTAAGAAAAAAATGTCGTAGAAACCAGCTCTTTAAAATACCCGAATATTAATTCGCGCTCTTTTCCTCATCGAATTTCTTATTTTGTATAAATTTAAAATTATTTTCTACCATGTGGCGAAAGCAAATCATAGAATTTAATTTAGAAAGAAAAGACTAACAAAACCGTCCGAGATTTTTCTTCCTTTTAGTTCTCGGAAAAACTAATTTAGAATATTGTTTATTTAATAAAGTTTATAAAAATTAATGGAAACCAGTTCTTTATTTAAAACGAATATTGATATTTAAACTAATATATTCTTGTTTGAGAGGATGATGAGAATTTGCTAACACGTCCACAGTAATACTCAATCAACAGTGGTGTTAGAAAAATGCTTCAAAATGATACAACGATAATAAATTGTTGAAAATAGTGTGTTACATTTGTAAAATAGTTTCCAGAGAATAAATTTTTTGACATATTTCGACACTTATTTAATTTACTCATACAAAGAAATATTTAAAAAACAAATTCATATAAAATAAAAAAAAAATTAGTTGTATATATATATATATATATATATATATATATGTATATACACCTAATTCTTTTTTTTACACGATTTCGAAATAACATAGTTCACGAATGTACTTTTTACACGAATTTTTTTATTCCAGCAATAAAAGCTACCAATTTTTTAAATTCTAACTTTGACAGTGTAATCAGAGGACTGTCATTAATAAAATTCCACAGTTTTCTTAAGTTTTGTGTAGCAGGATATCAAGAATTATATAAGCAACTAGAGAAAGAAAAAAAAAAACATCACACATACAGAGGCCCTTAATAACGAAAAAATCCTTCATTTGAATTGAATCAAAGCTGCATTTGAATTGAAAGTAGGTTGTGCTACATTTAATAATCTACTGTTGACACAGACACAGCAATTATGATGCAGTTCCTAATAAACGTTAACTCTTATTATCAAGTATCAATGAACAGTTGTTGGTAGTATGATTCCTGATTTCAATGAATTTTTGTATGCTGTATGTATTTATAGATTAAATTTTCACTGTAAGCTAAATTTAACATCTTTTTTGTAATAAAAAAAAATTGTTTTTGTATTATAAAAATGTAACACGGATTTAATTATTACTTTCTTTTGCACGGCTTTTTGGAAAAATATTTAGAGTTTTTTCATATTACCCGATTCTTTAAAGTTGTTGAACATATCCCCAAATTTACCAAATGTCGCATGTTTTTTACACGATTTTTAAGGAGCGTATCTACCGTGTAAAAAGAATTCGGTATATATACAACAGTTATGTATTCATATTAATATGCAGAAAGGTTTAATTCAAACTCCTCACACTATTTTTTATTTCTCAAGTGATTTATAAGCACAATGCTAACTGGCGTTAATATGAGACTCTGAAATTTAATAATTTGTCTTATTTCTTGTCCTAATGCATGACTAGTATGTTAAGTTTGGTGTATTAAATGCTAACTGGCGTTAATATGAGACTCTGAAATTTAATAATTTGTTTTTGTCTTATTTCTTGTCCTAATGCATGTGACTAGTATGTTAAGTTTGGTGTATTAAATTTTATGAGTCTGTAATTCTAAATATGTATTCAGAGACCGTAAGATACAACTAATTTTGATCAATAAAAATAACACAATCGTAGCTGCACTTTCAATTCAATCGTCTTTGCTTCATAAAATGAACTTACAATGCAAATATATATATAAACCCCCCCCCCCCTTTAAATTCCTGTTTTGTTCCTTATGAGAGGTATGAAAAAATTATTGGTAGCAAATAGGGATACCTTTCGGAAAGAAATGTTTACAAAAACTACGTTGAAATATTTAAGAAGCTAACAAAAACTAACGCGCAATCACTGACGACGATCTCAAAATATACTTTAGTCAACATTTAAGATGTTTACGAATTCTGTACGCGCGATTTAGAAAAAATTGAATATTTATTCAATAAAAATAGTTGAGCCTGTAGTTGTGATAAATATCCAATTATACATTTCCAGGGTTCTGCACAACGTATTTATGTAAAAAGAAATTTATGAGTGGAAGTTTATCCTAAAATTATTTTATGCTTGTTTTCACTTTATTAAGCATTTCAAGTTTTTTATGTGTTTATCTTTGATTATTTGAAACCAAGTTTAATTGAATACCTATTAATGTTGTTTGTATTACAAGTTTAAATCAAATATTTGAGACGTTTTAAATAAGGTATCAAGAAAATTTACCTTAATTGATTAGTAGCTGATTAATTCATTTTAATGCACTTAAATTATCAAACAAATTAGACTTTTCAATTATCAAAATTTAAACACATTTGACAACACTCAGATTATTTGCTAAGATTTTCTACGTTAGTGTTTCCATATTTTTCTGTACATATTTAGGAATTTTAATAATAGCCTTTGGCGTTAAATAGACACGCTGCTTTGAAATAACTTGTTACAGAGATGTGTAAAAATGGAAAGTAAAATGAGTTTTTGGAATTGGAAATCCTTAAAAGCGAGAACAGAAATTTCAATAGATGAAAGTTGCACTATATTTATAGAAACGATTAACTAGTCGAAAGTAATGATTATAAATGTTAGATGAAACCATGAATATAATATTTGTAAGATCTGAATCAATTGCACTTGTTTTCTAATGAAAGGTTCATATATTATTTTAAACAGTACACACACATTTTTGTACTTTGGCTAATTTTATAAGTATTTCGGTGAAAAATATTTATATGTACAAAGTTCGTTAATTTCACATCTTTAAGAATTTGTTATTCAAATAAAACTTAACATAAGATGAATAACAAATCGAAATAACACTCAACTACTAGGTAGAATTTATTTTGGTCTTAGTAAATGCTAACTCAATGAATGAAAATTGCAATTAATGTGTGTGTGAGACACAGAATTATTAAAATTCAATTAATAAGAGTTTATATTTTTATACACACAGATGTGAGTTAATATAAAACTCGATATGCGTGTTGGTAAAATAAATGTATTATAAACAATTTAAGATATTACTTTCAGTCTTAGATATTATAGTGAATAATTGATGCGTTTAAGTGGAAGCTTTTAACTAACTGTCTCTAGTTGCTCTTGATTTTTTTTTTTTTTTGAAAAATGTCGCAATTTATATTTTCTTAAATATGAATTCAGCGAATCTGTTGAAAGTATTCTAAAATTATTCTTCAAGATAGGTTTTATATTTGCATTTTATTTTAAACTAACTATTTTCCTTTAAACCTTTTATTTACCTTTTACATTAATTGAAACATAATGCATATAAAGATTTCATTTAAATTGGGGTTATGTAGTTTACTTTGCCAGGAAACAAATATTATAATAGTTAAAATAAAATCCTTAATTTCACAGTATCTGTACATCAATTATTAATGGAAGGTGAGTGCTTTGAGAAAGTTAAATGTTGTGTCATAAATTATCTCCACATAAGGAAAAAAGTTCATACATTTTGCATTTGTTTCTTAATCCAATTTATACTTCAATATAACGCTTCTAACTATAGCACGAAAACGAAAAATATAGAAAATACTATATTAAGTGCAAATATTAGAGATATTAATTAAATACAACGAGGTATTTCATTATAAATAATCTTCTGTGAGGCTGTTTAACTTTTCTACTAAAGCAATGATTCAAAGGTTTAATAGTATAGATTAAAATATTTGAAACCACATAAAGCACTATTTCTTTTTTAAGACAACTTTCGCTAATATTTAAAGAGATTTCCTCTTTCAAAACTTCTCAAATACTTTAATGATATTTAGCTCACTAATTATATTACTTTTTGAGCAATTTTATTTTGAACGAAAAACTTAAATATGTATGCACAAAGTTTGTCTTGGGAAATATATTAAATAATTAGTATTAATAATTTAATGTATGTTAACATTTCTTCCGAAGAAATACATTATAGAGAACATCTTGTATCCTTAATTTTCGGTACAATGTTTTAGAAAATCAATGTATAATTACTAATTTAGTTTTTTTCCCTTTTTATTTTTTGTTAAGTTTAATTTGAAAAAAATCAATAAAATGTAATAATTTTTCTTCTTATCCAAATTTTTCTGTTGTACTGAGTATAGTTTCTGATTTGTTTCATTTCCATTTGTTATCTATATATATACTTGATCTTCAAATATTTACAAGTTTTGTGAACAATGTTAGATTTTTTTTCCGTAATTTTATCACCTAATTTTCTAGGTATTCTTTCATTTCACTAAATTTCAATTGTATGCTTCTCGTTTTAGCAGAATGTGTGGGTTTTTTTTCTCATAAAATCATATTTTTTACGTCATCTTAACTTTTTTTCATACATGTTTTTTTTTTTTTTTACAACATAAGACATAATAAAACAACTCTAAAAATAGTGTAAATTAAAAAAATAATATTTTTTAAAGTGCACACACACACAAAGCGCAATATTTTAATATTAAAAATATAAATTTCATACTCTCTTCATGAAACAGTTTTTTGTGTTTTTTGTACCTTTGCATTTATTCTATTAGCTGTGTTTTTTTTTCATGCGAAAAATATTTCAATTGCTTTGCTGAGAGTTAATGAAGAATTCTCACTTTTTTTTTTTTTTTTATTTCTATTTCGGGGAAAACCTTTTTTTGAAACTTATTTTTCCTGGTACCCCTTATTATGCTTTTTTCTTTACCATTTTCTTTTCTTTTCGTTCTGATTCAACTTAATTTGATTTAAAACTTTAAAAATCTAAACTACCTTACGTTTCTGGTGTTTTATGTACATCTCAAAAGAAAAGCCTTCTCTTGATATAACCATTCCAGTGAAAAAGTTTTGTGTTTATTCCTCATTTTTTAGAGAACTTACTTAAGCAATAAAATAAGAACATTACAAAAGTAAATTCTATGAATTCACTGGCATACTGTACAATCAAGAGTTAACCTTTTAAGATGGTTTTTATTTTCTGGAACATTTATACTTTGAAATAAATGAAATATATCAACATTTTAATGTTCATTTCAATCTGAGTTTACGTATAGATACTTCTACGTAGGGAGAAATTTTACTATTGAATGACGTTTTATAGGAAATTTTTGCAACACTGTAATATCCCCACTATACATTCCGACAACTGTTTACACAGTAATTACGGTTCTCATTGGGGAAGATGCGATATTTACGGCTCTTATTGGGGATATTTACGATGGTTCTATAGTCTTATGGTTTAAACCCTTTATCTAACACAGCCAAACAATGAAACATTTATTTTGTAAATGATACAGGAACAGAAAACATGGCTTTATTAAAGGTTGTTTCAATCGTAAATCTTTATCTAGGCTTTTCATAGCTATCCATTGTACTGCAAAAAGCCTATTAGAAAATTGTACTATTTGTAGACCTAAAGTAAGTCTGAAGGAATTATCAGGCTGTATTTGGGTGCATTCTCACGCACATGGATCTATAGATTTTGTTGTATCCTGATTGAAACTAAGAGGATATCTATTCTTCTTAAAAATATATTTAAAAAGATGTATATAAGTACCTTTTTTTTTAAATAGAAAGTGGTTCATTTATTCTCTGATTTCATTATTAGTTATAAATAATAAATATATAGTCCTAATAGAGCACCAAAGATCATAATCAAACTATATGCGATTGAGATGCAACATGCATAGAGTATGTAAATGAAAGTTTGAGGAGAATTATTAGATAAGTCCCCATGAGTAAACCTTCAGGAACACTAAGATATTTGTACACTAAGATATTTTTCTAAAAAATGTAAAAAGGACACGCATAAAGAAATTTTCTTGAGAATTAATTGATAAAATAACCAGTTTGTAAGCTTTGGAGAATTTATAATTATTATTATCTTTTGCAAAAGTGTGATCTAAAATGTTAAATTCAAGACTTTTTGAAAGAAAATAAATTTTTATCTTTCACTAAATTGTTCTAGAATTTATTATTTTTGTTTTTATGTTCATTTTTCGGTTCTGATAGATCAATATATTTGTTTTTCAGAAAACAATTTGCTACATGAAACATTTTGCTTAATATATAGTATTTATTATTAAACATCTAGTAATAACTTCTATTTTGCAAGATAATAAAATATGTTTAAGAGTAAATTTATAAAGGCTCACAAAAATTTTTGTATGCATAATAATGGTAGAGTTTAGTCTAATTATAAAGGGTTATATAGTTTACTTTTTTAAAAAAAAATAAAAATAAGATCTACTACCGTTTTTTTTTTTTTTTTTTTTCAAAATGAAAAAGTAAATAATGGCTACTTGTAATCGTTAAGAACTGCTACTGAGTAGGATGCAACACTTCGTTCTAACAAATTATCTTTTAAGCCATGGATTCAGCAAGAACGATAGAGTTCAGTACCTAATTTAATTAGTACGACTTACTTTCTAAATGAAGAAAGGTAAATTAAGCATGTTAGACGTTTTTCAAGATTTTTGAAAAAATTATATTTAAAGAGAGAAAGCGATAAACAATCTAACAAAATTATCTCATTATTAGATGGATACTTAAGCATTTAAGGAAACGTTTATTTTTATCTAAATTTATATCCATATCTCCTAAATTATATATAATGTTTGTTTGTTCTCAGATGAATATTCAAAGTGCTTAGTTTTGAAATAGAGTTTTATATCGCGTAGATGCATTTTACTACTGGGTCAAGAAATTGCAGTATATTTCACTCACTTTTCGTTTTAAACGTAATGGGCGAAGTGTATGGGCTTTCTCCCAAAGCGTTTTTCGCTGAAATAGACACTTCATACGAAGTTCCTTGGTCAAGCCCACTCAACATGTAAGAAGTAGAATTCATTGGAATATGGATAAAAGTAAGGGGAGCTTCTTGATTCTTTTGAATACGGAGTTGGAAAGATTGGGTTAGACCTCCATCAAAACCAGGTGCCCAAACAAGGAGTGCTCCTTGATGAGACACATTCATAGACTCCAATGCTTCCGGAGAATCTGGAATACCTGTAAGAACAATGTGAATAATGTATGTTAGAGGAATATACCATTGGAAGTAAAATAATGTTTGGCGATAAGCTGTTGACCTTTTGGTAGGGGTTTTTATTTGATTCACCGACCTACCAGTCTGCAGCTACGCCTTGCATGCCTTAGACGACTGAGACAAAATGAATCTATATTCGGGCCAGTCATTAAAGGCTTTTTTATTCCTGTCGTTTGTTGTTTCCGACTTGCTAAAGGAGATGCCGATGCGAATGCTTAAAATACAAATAAGTTTTAAAATGATTGAAGAAGATAAATAAAATATTAAGTGGTTGATATATTTTGTGAAATAAATATAAGTGTAATATTTGAAAAATTAAAAGAAAAAAAAAAGCAGGATATATATGAATATTGGGATACTTAATTAAAATTAACTTGTCCAAAAAATTTAAAAAAAATAATAATCCGTGAACAAAATCATTTTTTTAATGAATTTATATAATATTAGTTAGTAATAAATAACTTAATAGTAATAATTAAATTAAGTAGTTTAATTGATTTCTCTTTTAAAATTCAAAACGAAGATCTTAATTGTTTCTAATATGATATATTTCATCCCTTGAATAGATTTTACTGTTCGTAAATCTAATTATTACTATTGTTTTCATATTTATTTGGATTGTGAGAGTAATCTTCTTTTATAATTATGCTTCAATTCTATTTTGCTTTTTATAAATTTTCTCCTCGTCTTTCATCATAAATAGATTCAAAAATAAATAATTCAGTGGACTTAAACATTGCCAGTAATTAATTGTGTCTGTTGCTCTTTATGTATTTTTCTTGTCATACTAGAAATAAGACAGTTATCTCATCCTTAAAAAGATTAATTTTGTTTTAAATTCTTCTTCATTTTAAATTTGAAATGGTTCTACGTTCAGTATGTAGTTTGGAAATAATATTATTTAGAAGAGTGTTGAAATATATTAATAATTGAAAAAGATAAAATAAATACTATTTCTTTTACGCATTCCTAATGAATAAAAATTATATTAATTTAAAATAATTTACTTATATAGTTGTGGGCTTACATATAATATTGAATTAGGTTTGTATAGATTGCTACTTAAAAAAAATAAAAAAAAATAGATAAGGCTACTGTTTTTTATTTATTTTTTCAGTTCATCAGTAATTTGTTTTGCAATTGAAATTGCTTTCAAATTATTCTAGGCTAAACTCTAATCATTTAAATACATATCTGTGAAGATCTAAATCAGTGGTCACCAACCTTAAGATTTTCATGAACCAATAAATGTATAATGTTATATATAATGAACCGCTAATAAAATTGACCTATATATATGGTGGGTTACTATTATGACTGACCTCTATATAGGGGACTATTAATATGAATAATCACTATATGGCGGATCAGTTTAACAATACTGTCACTTATTTACATCTCTATATCTTTCCATAACACTATGAAGGAGCTTGACAAAAAGCAAGAACAGATAGGTGACGCAAAGCAATATTATCAAACTGAAGTGTTATACATCAAATTCACCATGGTTAGTAATTTTCACTTTCCAATATCGCATGATATATCTGCAAAAAAAGCTAAATGTTGCTAAAATCATAAGACGTTTTGCTAAATGTAGTAGCTAACATTAAAAAAAGTGTATAATCCCTATTCCATTTTACGTTTTGTTACTCGTCACAGTTTTGAAACTAAATCATAAATATACAAAAAAGAATGTTCCAACTATTCTGCGGACCATCAAAAGTTTTTACGGACCACCGGTTGGCAAGCGCTACTCTAAATTAAAGTAATAGTTATTTTAATTCAAAATCTTTCTATTAATAGAGATAACGAATATACTATATGTTAAAAAATTGCAGAATTAATTCTATAACGAAAACGAAAGTTTTGAAAATTTTCTTTTTCCTGTATTAAAACCAGATTTACTGCTTTAAAAAACAAACAAGTAATATATATAAAAAATTTAAAGACAATTCCCACTTACGTCTACAAAGAAAAATCTCTTATTTTAGTTCATTAAATTTAATTAATTAATAATTATTTTTAAAACATTGTATCAACATCAGGTGTCATCCACTACAAGTGTCCAAAAATACATCTGAAACCAAGAAAGAATTCGAAAGAAAAACTTACTGGTGCCATCTGTTGGTGCTAGATCTAACTTCATCAGCGATAAAATTTAAAATTAAAGAATTAAATTTAATTAATGAATTAATATTTAAAAAACTGTATTAAACCAAGGGTCATCTACTACATGTTTAAAAAAATGTATCTGAACAAGATATATATATATAGGGAGAGAGGAAACTAATAGTAGGAATTAAAAGAGGGAGCTCATTATCGTAAATTATCTTAAAAGTTTTATTAGATAACCATAAATATACGAATTTAATTTTGTAGCTTCATATAAAAGATTTTTAGATTTAATTGAAATTAGGGGATATTCAAAAATAGAGATAAATTAATTTAAACAAATTTTAACTTATCTAAGGTAGAAAATATTAATTGATAGAATAATGTCAAAATTGTACCTCGCTATATCAATATTAGTCATCGGGATTGGTAATTTAATTTGAAATTTATTCATTTTTAACGTGCACTAACGCTTTAAATGGAAGACGGATATACAAATTACTATTTGTGTTGTGCGAGCCAATATTTTACGAGATTTCTAATTAATTTATTTTATTTATTAAAGAGTTTATAAATAGTTCCATTTTCCCAAAGATCACAGAGACCGATATTTAGATAACCATACATTAATTTTAAATTCACCTACTTGGAGAGTGTACGCCATTATGAAACACATTTAGTCCATAATCCCTAGGAACCGTGCAACAAGGTAAACAGATCGAAATATCCATTAAGAGGTTGCTCAATCATTTTAATTTCCTTCGAGAATTCGAAGTTTCGCTTTTCTGTTATTTTGACGAAGCTACATGACAATAATATTGACTTGGAAACAGTTTCAAAGTTAAAGGACCCGAACGAGAGTAACCACTCTAAAAATATACCGTTATCGACGTTTAAATAATATACGAATTTCTAAAGAGTCTTCGAATAAACATCTAAATACGGAAAATTCCTATGGAAACTCATAGAAAACTTGCCACATTGCAAAATGAGAAGGGTTGTTTCTCAGGATCTTAATGAATAATGACATTTTCAACTGTAGCCCCTAACTGTTGACACAAGATTTCGAAGCAATATTGTGGGAAACCTACATGGTTGCTTTCCTGTTTGCGCAGAGCAGAGAAGAGTCCACAGCTATGGATTCAGCAGGGAAACAATAATCCTTTTCCTGGACCGTAAATAGAAGGTTTGCGTCTGAATGGAATCCAAGCAAGTGGAGAGATTTATCTTGTAGAGCAGATGTTATCGATGTGGGAAAAATGACAAATGTTAATGAATAATAAGGCTAAGTTTCTCCATTTCCATGCAATGGAAGTAGAAAGTATATGAGACGAAAAGAAAAATGGAAATACAATGCAGTTTCCTCGTATATTTGCTGCTCTGAGTATAAGAGGCAGGAGAATTTGAAATGATCTCCCTAATAAGTTTTGCTAGCAGCTTATTCTAGTATACTCATAATATACTTAAGAATTTTAAGAAACCCTTTAACAAGTAACTTATTTAAAAAATGCCCTATAAAAACTATTAATTTTTAAGTTCCCTTCATATTTTATGGTTTAATGTTAAAAGTGCAGTTCAAAGAGTTCTAAAATATTTTAAAGGTGATTGCATATTAAAAATAACTTCTTAACTAAAGAAAGATTGTGAGAATAAGAAAACAAATACATATAATTCTGAATAACACTTTTTGAGAGCATGTACGATTCTATATTTATTTCATATACATCATACATATATTACTCTATATTAAATGCTCATTAAAGAGATACTAGAGTTTCCATATTTCGATGGCAAACAAAACTCATTATTACCTCCTATTATCACCTTTGTAGCCTAATTTTGTAAACAGTAATGAGGAATTTCTTGAAAATTCCAGACACACACTCACCCGCACACATTATTATAGTCTATTGAATATTTCTTGTTATAATAGGTTATATAATTACTTTCCATAAGTGAACAATTTGTAGCAACCCCAATGTGGTGTATAAGGTAGACATAGTTAAGATATTATTTTAATAGACACATTTAAAGCCCACTATTATTAACTGCATTATTTAAACATTTTGTTAAGATTCCAATTTATTATGATAAAAATTTAATACTCATTATTTCACATAAATTTGTAAAATACTTTACTTAAACGCATGTGTGTTATTATTTCATGGGAGGGATAGCTCGATGTTAGATTAGAAAAAGGATTTTAAATTGATGTAATTTCACTTTCTGATTTCTAAGAGGCATTTCAGTTATTCATACCAAGGAAATTGCTGGGATCAGTCCATGGAATAATAGTTATCAACATTGTCACTACTTAAAAATAAGCTATCGCTGAGGAAAAGCATCACATATTTAATCATGACATCTCTGAAAAATTTTAACTCTGAAACTTGGTTGTATTACATAGTTTTAATAGATTAAATATTGTACAGTGGGACTAAAATTTTTCTATTTAATCACATAGCTCTATCAAGAAAGATAAAAAAAAATATTAATCTGGAATGTTCTCTTTTAAATAAACATTGCCCGTATTTTTGGTTAAATCCGAGGTTAAATTACATTTTTAAATTTTCAGAAATTACTTGCTTTTAATTACAAAATAGTTTCAAATGATAATGATAAATTATCTTCCGTTATGTGTTTCCAAATAATTTTCGTTTAATTTGCAGCTATTAAGAGTAATTTTCTCATTGAATGTATGAACATAAAGTAGATGTAACCTTCATATTTAAATATAAATAAAACCTTCCATCTTGTACCTTAATGAAAAATTTAAGACACATTGAAGTTAATAACAAAAGTTGAATAAGATCCACTAAAATTCTTCAGTTGCTATGAAGCTGTGGTAACCAAGTGGTCATGATCACGAACACATGGCCAATGTTTTCGAGCCCTGATGTCAATGAAGACTCGTTATATAGAGGTGCTGATGAACGTTGACCTGTTGTGGCTTAAAGCTCTCTCGTTGGCGTGGTGAGAAAATTAGGCAAATGAGGTGTCACCTCAAATACCAACCAGTTTACTTGACTACAATTCAAAATTAAAAGATCTGTCATCAATAGCCCTTCAGTGCGATGTTAATAAAATACTCACTAAGTTACTATGAATTTAATAAACTATAAGCAAACGTATACATTTATTTACATTTATAATTCATTTATAATTTTAATGATGTCCAAAAGACACTTTCATTTACTAAACGTAACATATTTTACAATTTTTAACATTTGAAGACTTCATTAAAAGAACTGTAGCATACCGTAAAAGAACTGCTTAATAAACGCTCATTTTTATCGAAATGTACTTTCTATAAATTGTGGCTTAATTAATTAAAGTTTACTAATTAAAACTGAATGAAACTTATTTGTAAGTACTCATATAATAATTAAGATTTCTTATCATAATTGCTTTTTGTTCATTCCTTTAAAACAAATAAAACGTTTCAAAGAAGAGAAATTACAATTTAGGAATGCAATTGATGAACAGAAATAAATGAAGTGGAAAATCTTCTCCTTAGGTTGCTTTTAAGAAATAAAATAAAGTCACAAAATACCATTAATTTTCAGAAAAAAAGTGTTAGAAACACTTGACTAACAAGAATATACGCAAAATGGCAAAAAATAAAAAATCCAGCAAAATATATTAAGGACAGGTAGGAAATGAGAATATCTTTGCTAATTCAATATTAACATCACTTGATGAAAAATAGATTTAGGTATAGGGATGATTGTAATTGCATTTCTTTATCTTCATCATAAATTTAATGTGCCAGTTTTTTTTTATACAGAGGAATCTTAGGAAAGAAATATTTCTCTAGCGTGTTTTCAATCAATTTTCATACCATTGAGATGAGAATTGAATTTAACAAATGATCTGATCTTAAAGGAGAATGTTTCTATGTTTATTGGGGTATTGAAGGGAAAACAAAAAGTTCGCTTATATTTAAAACATGCGGAATCGAGTTAAAATATTTCATAGAAATAAAGAAATTATTAATTTCTGTATAAAAGGAAAATATTTCTAATGAAACAGAAAATGAATTTTATGATAAATAACCAATTAAATATAGAATGGATAGATGATTTTAAATTCCCCGGGTGTTTCTTTTCTTGTATTAATTTATTTTCTTATGATGCAATGAAATACGATCTTTGAAGAGAAAGAAATTAAAAACGAGTTAAGTAAGACTTTCTTTCCACAATAATTTTGAAATAAATCTAACAATTTTTATTGTTTTCTTTTAATTTTTCACGATAAATTGCTCAATAAAGATAATCTTTACAATAAAATGACAGGTGCTATATTTTATTTGACGCAATTTGACAATTAGCATAAATCTGAAATTTTTATTTTTTATCTGTTGATGGTCATTAATTTTCATGCATGATAAGCTCGAAGGAAAAGAAAACACGGTTTGAACTTGCTTGAGATTAATAATTGTCTGTATATTGCTTTTTTGTTAGAGTGATACGTAAAAATTAAAAATTTTAAATATTATTTATATTATTGAAGTGCGTGTGGGATTTTGAAATGAGTCAAGTGGCTGCCAAATTTTGCTTCTGTTGATAATATTTGAGGATGAACAATGCTTCGTGATAGAACATTGCTTCATATTGAAAAATCTACATATAAATATTTTGCAATTCTTAAAAAGTTATATATAACGTTTAAAATTCCCTTCTTTTAAAAAAGATGAAACACTTTGACAGACAATTTATTGTTTCAGTATTATATTTTGTAAGTTGACAAACATGTCTAGCTAATTATTGAGACAATTTACATTTCAGTAGAGTAAAATGCGTGGTAACAACTATTTTTTATCAGACAATATCTCCAGTTATAAGCTAGTGGGTTAAATGGAAATATCTGAATTAAACTAAATCAGATTTTATTAATCAATATACTACTTAATTTTTTTAATCTACATCAGAGTGATTCTCAACCCTTTTTTTTACTTATGCATAACACACTATACGTAATAATTTATGATAATAATTTTCAGTGTTAAAATAATACGTATGACAAAGACAACAAAATGTTTATTGAATTATTAATTACAAATTAATTATAAGGATACATATTTGATGTAAAATGTGAGTTCAGCTTTTTTTTTTAAATTTTATATTTGTTAAGGTGGAAGATCTGAATTCACACAAATAAGACGTTGAACGTTGTAAGAATATTTTTGTAGCTTACTTGGCTGTTATGGGTGAGTGAGTGAGTGAAGATTAACGTCACACTGCTCAGCTTTGGGTGTTATGTGATAATCGACTCTAATTTTAAACCAAAATGAATTAATTGACTCTTCCTAATGTTTTAAAATTATATCTCGATTATTACAGAGCGAAATTAGTTCTTTCTCTTCATTCAAAGTTAATTCATATACAGATTTATCCGTACACAAATGGATTACAAACAAATCAACTTTCTTTACATCTAAATTTAGGAAGTAATCAATAACTCTATCTTCTAGTTTTGTCAAATGATCAATAACAATATAATAGTTTATCTCAATAAAACGGCGAAATGTGATTCGGCTCCTATTTTTTTCTCAGGATATAATTAATAATTTTTAAAAAGTTTAGCGGCTTGCAAAAGTGCCACGGCACAGTGGTTGACAATCACTGATCTGCATAATATTGATGATGATAATTTTTTCTCGAAAATTTAAAAGGTTTATATGCTACTTTATCATACTTTTCCTATCAGCTTATTACATTCGACTTGCATCTTTTAAAGGAAGAATGATTTTACAAAAAAGAATGATATTATTTATAAATTAATAATGTGACAAGTTCAATACTACTAATTATTGATGGGGATATATTTTAACATATTGTTACACTAATGCATGATGATGCCCCTTTGTAGTGATTGATATCAAGGAAACATATATAATATATTGAATTATTCCTTTTGTAGCTTAAGAAAGCACCAGAGCACTGCTTATTTCATCATCAGTTTGAAATGAAAATTATTCATAACACGGCGCTCTGTGTATTGCGTGAGACACGCCTTACATTTACTTATCGATAGTTTCGCTTAGTAGTCAATAAATCATTTCCTTCGAAATGCTTATTTCCATGAATGCTCATTTTGAGTCATAAGCGGATCTAACGACGATATTTCAAATATTGCGTGGTTCCAGAAGGATTTTCCATCCTATCATCTTCGAAAAGACATTAAAGACAATAACTACACATGAAGCATGGATCCAAACAATTTAAGTGCATTAATAGTAGTCTCAGGGAGGATCATTTGGAGAAATGAGATGTTATCGAAATCAGATAAATAAGTAGACTTATATAAATAATCTGGATGGAAATGATGAAAGTGCTTACTGAGTGGCGTCTTTGAGATTTTAGATTAATCAAAAGTGAAATTAATGTTACGGATCAAAAGTTTCCTGAATGGAATTTTAGCTCTAGGGAAGCAAATTATATTTGCAATGCACACTAAATATTGTTTGGAATTATAGATTTAACTGAAGAGAAAAATATTTATAAAATGTACTGTCTTCGAATCTTTATTTATATATATATTGAGAACTTGGACTTAATATTAACTAAGAAATGCTCTTCATTTCTATTAGTTTGAAATCATTCGATTCATTTTTACATTTATAAGAAAAGCAAGTCCGAAAATAATTTCAATATTTTTTATGGGGTGTTGGAAAGCTAAAATCTTATTTTTTGACAATTTGAGATTTTTACATTTTCAAATTTTATAGATTTTAATCTTTCTAAAAATACCTTACTTTAACCTCTAGGGTATTTAGAAGCCCTTAAAACCTATTTTTAAATAATCGTTGAATCTGAGCCACGCACATTTTAATGGCGAAAAAGGTAAAGAAAGTACTTCGATTTTGCTTAAGAGTGTAACGTCTGATATAAACCAAAACATGTACCTTTTATTTTAAATTGAGCCTTTTACTTTTTTTTATTTCCTAGCCGATTAGAAGTCTCACTATATACATTAAAATAAATTTATCTCAAAATGTAAATTTTAAAGTGCGATGTACCTTTTCTGAGAAACTACTGTTCACAGATATGTAAATTTTTTATGAAATATTTATAATGATGCCTAATATATACTAAATGAGCTTTTTATAAAAAAAACTCAAAAATTTATTTCTTACAAATTTTTTAAGTGAAAAATGGGTCAAATTTCGCAATGTTTGATAAAATATTTCATAATTTATTAAAACAACTCAAAATTAGCTAAAAACTCATTTCAGTATAATGAAAGAGGTGTACTTTAATTGTATGAAAAATTTCAAACATGTACATATAACAGATTTTGAGAAAAGGTACAACGAAAGTAGCCAATTTAACATTGTCAGTATAGAGAGGTTTCCAACTCCCCTTAAGTAGTACACGGAATAAGAGTATAAATTAAAAACAAGAAATATAAATAAATTAAGTCAATTCCTACTTAGGTCAGCACAAAGAAAAAATTTTTTTAGTTACTTTTCATTAAATAATTACAATTAATATATAAATATATATGTACATACGATAGAATAACAATATTAAATGGCAAAACAGAAAAAGATTTTCCTTACTATATATTGTGTTACGCTACTATTATTGTGTGTTACTATTTTTTGTTCATTCATTCATAAATCAGATTCTCAGAAATTACGCCATCCCATGTAGGATTCGAATCCATGACCTTCGTATTAGAAGTCCAATGTGCTATCCATTCGCTACAGAGGCACAACGAGAGGTTTTCCTTTTTATACATGGTGTTGGACTGTTATTTTTGTTTGTTACTACTTATTTATTTTATAGTTTAATCAATGCATTAATACTTGAAAAAACTTGTATTAACATCTACTACAAATTTAAAATAAAATATTTGAACTTAAGTGGATGAATACAAAGTATTTTATTAACGATTGAAAATTTAAGCAATATATACACATATATATATAGGTATATATACGGAGAGTGGGAACTAATAGTAAGCATTGAATTATATGGTATTTTAATTGTGAAAAAAATAATAGTATATACTATCCATTTTCATTATAGCTCATAAAAATTGTAAGTGAAAATTAGAGAAATTTAAAAAGCATATTTTTACTATTTTAGTGTTGTAAAGAGCTTTGCATTACTTCTTCCACATTTTTTTTTTAAATATCTTACGACTCAAATTAATTTAGGATAAAGCATTATTTTTTCATAAATATATTCCTATGAAAATCTGCAATCGATGTTACTTTTCGTATTATTTTTTAATAATATTACACCAAAAAACTTTTGGAAATGTTCGCAAAACATGAGTTTAATTAATTTTACAGAATACATAATGGAGTTTTCGGATCTATCTTTATTCTTAAGTTTCTCATAATTATCCTCTGATGGAACAAAGGTTTTAAAATTCACACGGAGTTCTGAGACACATGGAGTAAAATCACATCTGTTCGACGAGTCAGTTCCAAAAAAAGGAACTGATGAAGAAAGTTATTTTTAGAAACTTCCTTCCAATTTTAATTTAGTATCTAGAGACTGATAGAAGTAATTTTAGTACATTTTTTGATGACTGAATATTTACTTGTAGTTTTGTTTAAAAACTTATTTTATAAATAGTACCATATTATTCATATGTTTTATACTTTAAACACCTATATAACCTTGCTCAATATATTTGTTTGGAAGCTATTATATATTTAAAAAAGCTTTAAAAATATTTTACATATTTCGGGCAAAAATACGTTGGCTATTAATATATATATATATGCACACACATTCTAACCAGTCATTTTTTTATATTATTTGTTTTAACAGATGAAAAAATTTATTTGCTTAAATAGTACGCATTTTGCATTATTTAAGGGGACATGGTACGATTTAAGCAAAAATTTTTAATTTAAGGATTTTTAATATTTTTTTGGTTGCCTCCTATGTATGTATACTACGTTAAACATATTTTGTGCTCAAAATTTCATAAAAAGCTAGCCATGTAATTTTTTAAGGAAAAAAACTTGAAATTTTTGAAGTGATTTTAAAATGCTACTCCTCCTACAAAAATTGCCATACACGCATGAAATTTGATTTACAAGTACATCAAACTATGTATAATAAAAGTTGGTATAGGTTTTGCGTTAACGTGATTGGTATTCTCACAATACTTCTTTTTATGAATGTTTATTGAAAATTCCTTAGAAAATGTATAAATTCCGAGTTTAATTATTTTTAAAAAAATAAATATTGCTTTGATTCAAAAATGCATACCAACTTTTGTTACATTTACTATTGGGAATAGGTAAAAAAAATTCAAAGCATTAGGCGCAATAGAAAAAAAGCCCTAGCATTTTAAATGAAGACAAAATAGTTATTTTATCTTTCTGAGATACGGCAGTTTAAAATTTTGATTTGCCACAGGGATGTGAATAAAAACGAACGTAAAAGCTATCATAATTCTGCGTTTTTTTAAGTTGAGAGCTTTCAAATTTTGTGAGGCTATAGAGAAAAGTACATAAAGAAAAATTTAGGCTAAAAATTAAATTTGATTTTTTGACTGATTTTGGTCAATTGAATCATACTGTGTCCCCTTAAATTTATATTATACTATGTCTCACTATTTTGGCTTACTGCCTTGAATTATCTCAGGTTCGAATCTTGATGTCATTGGAGACCCACCCTCACCTTATAGTAGAGCTGATGAACATTAAACCTGTCGTGTTTCAAAGTACTCATGTAAGCATGGTTTTGAAGTTAGGAGAGTGAGATGTCAGGTGTCGTCCTCGTCACGTAACCGAGGTTCAAAATGAGGATACCTATTGGCAATAACCTTCATGTTGCTTTAAATGTGTAACGATGATAAAACTCACTTAAAATTTAGAGATTTTAATAAAAGACTAAAATACTTAGAAGATTACATCTGAGAAAACACATTTGTGGACTAGAGCAATTATACAAATGCCGAATTTTATTTCAAAAAAGTTGCGGTAATTTAATTGTTGTAACTTTATTAATATGTTTTTCCAGTAATTTATATATTTATGAAGAAATAGAGTGAGAGACTGTAGAAAAAATTCCATCTTAATTTCTGATCTTTCTTCGAAGGATATAAGATCTTGAACGTTTGATAACTTGGATTAGTATACAAAATGCTTTAATAGAACAGAGTGAGACTGAGGAAATAGATCTGAACTTCGGATCTTTCTTTGAAGGATCTCTAATGTTTAATAATAACTTAGACTAGTATGCATTAATAGCACACCTTATGATTCACGATTTTGAGGTTTAACTCTTTAAAAATTTACAATTAATTTATTCCTTTTTTTCTGAAATCATGTAAGTACAAAGTTTATAATATTAGATACGCATTGTTTTTTCAATGTAAATAAAAAGTTTAAGTATTTATGTTTTTAATAATGAATTATATCCATTTTCTTGGTGGCTTAAAAACATTTACATCCGAACTTAGCTGAAATATGCAGTCTGATGAGAAAGTTTTGTCTTGTGAGTCATAAAGGCAACATTTGCTCTATGAGAAAGGCTCTGAAATAAAAACCCTTTAATGTTGCGTTATAATATAAATTATACCCCAATTAATTCAAACTAATTGTTTTTTCATTAGTAAATAATCCTGAAATTCCGTTAGAGATTAAACAAAGAATTAAAAAAAACAAATCTTTATTTTATTTAATTTCATTACTGTGCATTGCTCATAAGTACTAAAGACTGCCTTCAGGTTTAAGATTTCAAGTTCATGTATTTTTCGCTTATGCTTACCCTAAAAAACTTCAGAAAAGACATACATTATTTTTTACAGAATTCTGTTTTGACGTTCCCAAAATCACGAGTTAAAACATTTTTCGTACAACGATAAAAAAACATTATACTCTTAAATTTTAATGATATATTAATATATATCATTAGCTTATAAATATCATTTAAAAATACTTAATTGATTAATAAAATTGTTAAAACTGAAACACTTTTTAGAACAGGAATAAATTGTAAAGTTTTTGATTGTTATGAGCTCCCTTGTAAAGTAATAATGAATGATGATATTATCTCTTTCAATTCCTTTATTTACACACTCACACACATAACTTTTTTCTTTAATTTGAAAAGAAAAAAAAAGTAGTACTCACTTCTTTTTACAATATTGAAACCTATGAAGTCATGGCCCATTTGATTTCCAGCAATACACGTGTAAACGCCATAGTCCCCTTCAGTTATTGATTTCACCATTAGCGTACTCCACCATTCATTACCATGTTTACGCCTTTGTCTCACACTGTATTTGGGAGATTCCGATTGGCCAGTGCTTATAGTAGACCCATTGAATGACCATGCAAACGTAACGGCAGGGTTGCCCGAAGCAATGCAGACTAATTCAGCGGAATCCCTCTCACCGGCGGCTACACGACGCTGGAGATGTTCCTTCAATAACACCGGACGATCTGAAACATTTAGAAACCATGGTTAGCATTAGTTAAAACAAAAACATTAAATCAGTGTATTAGCCCATTAACCGTTCATTTTTTTTTTTGCCCAAAATGCTTCAAAACAAGGCACACTTTTATTGCATATAGCTATGCATAGTACTTAAATGAATGAGAAAATGGGAGACTTTAATTTTAATATTCTAATTTAAATTTTTACATTATTTTTTATTTCGTAATTGTGGAACACAAAACCCCTTAAGGTTTCGGTTTTTAAAGGTACATCCTGAAAAAACTAAGAAGACTATTTCATATATCTTAAAATAATTTCTCTCATACTTTCAAAATATTGTCATGTTCGTCCCTGTTTTTCAAACGGTTGAGGGTTTTGTGTGTGTATACATATATATACACACACACTTTGAAACATGGTGCATATATAATACAAAATCTTACACTGCAATCGGGATAGGAATATTCCGGCTTTTTTTTAAAAAAAAAACTTTCCGTTCCCATTTCTTTTCAGCAATAGGAGGCACATAGTCTCACAGATCGATGTTTTTCATCGAAAGTTTTCAAGAATTTAAATTCCTGATTTCAAAGAAAAATCACCACTTTCACCATAAAGAAAATCCCGAATGAAAAGCATTTCAATGCCAAGAACCATCAAAATTAAAAATACGTGCAAATCAAAGATAGAAAGAAGTAAATATCAATGACAGTACAACGTACGGGCAAACTAGTTGCTGTCCAATTTCGGTAGCCTGTACGGTGTACGGGGGAACCAGTTAAAGGGTTAAATTATTTTTAAGTAGGTGAACAAAACATGAATTATTAAAGTGGAGGAATTGTGATTTGTTTTGACTTTTTGTATTATATAATGTGTTCACTTGGAAAATATCTTAAGTATAACAATAAGAAAAATGTATTTCTGTTTAAAGTATTCATTTTGAGCTATAAATCGTGTTGCAGTTTTGCGTTTTTAACTCTGCATCTTTCAGTTATTAATGCCTAGTCACTTGACCATGGTTCAATATTACGAGATCCGTCGCCAAAAGCCCTCGTGTAGCTAAACAGTACGACGTTAATATTCACTCACTCACTATTCAGTTATTAATGTGCATTCTCTCTCATAAGAAAAGATGAAATTTTTAATTAATTTGCTGTTTCCGTCACATTTGATTAAACTTGGTACCACTGTTGATTGCTCAACAGGAATTACGTAATGATGTTGAGGAATTACTTAATTAATTTCAAAAATAAATGTAAAGGCAATTTTTAACACTTTATCGACCAACAGTACTTATAAATACCACTCACTTTAAAACTACATAGAATAACCAGTTTTATGAATACTCTGACGATACTTAGCAGGAATATTCTTTTCAATCCCCTCTTCCAAGATCTATGGCAGCACGGGTTCTATGATGAGTATTTTAGCGGGGAATGCGAATAGTTTTATAGCATAAATTGCGTTTTCAGCTGACGGCGTTTTCAGCGGATTGCAAAGATAGTCATTTTCGTCCCAAGAAAATAGTTAATGTCAAATTAATATCTTATATTTTTGTTTGTAAATGAATACCTTAGTAAACAATTTGGCTATTTACTTTAAGTGAACAGTGTGTATATATAATTGATTTTACAGTCGAATATCTTTGATTAATTAATTAACTCTAATTAATTAAATTTCCCAAAGTTGAGTATTTTGTTTATGTACACTCACTTCCAAAAGTTAAGCACGAAGATGTAAAAAGCAAAAAAAATCAACAAATACTGCTTTGATTGACACAAAATTTGTCAGTAAAGCAGCATATATATTTCTACGCAAAACAAAATCAATAATTGTATACAGAAATGAAAACAAGTTTAAAATTTGTAAGTTATCAGATAATGTCATACTGGAGACTTTAACAGAATTATGTATAAATTAAAATAAACAGCATAAAATGAAGAAAAAGGACATTAATAGGGTATGTGATCCCCCTCATCTGTATGCAAAGTTTACACCTTCTGACCATGCTTTCAATTAGGTGGTCAACCACCGCAGAATTAAGCAATCGCCATTCTTCTTGTAGAGCAGTTTCCAGCTCAATAAGAGTGGCTGGAGGTGGGAAACGTGAAGATACAGCACGGCCGAGAGCATCCCAAAGATTTTCAATGGAATTAAGGTCGGGCGAATATGCTGGCCACGCCATACGCACAATCCCTTCACTCTCCAGGTAGTCATCGACGTTGTCAGCTCTATGAGGACGTGCGTTATCGTCCATTAAAACAAAAGTAGGGCCAAGTGCTGCAGCGTACAATCTCACAATGGGTTCTAAGACTTCATCTCGATACCGGACAGCCGTCACAGAACCCCGTTTAAAAATGTGCAGGTCGGTGCAGTATCCTACTGAAATCCCTGCCCACACCATAATGCTTCCGCCTCGGAATGCGTGATGTTCGGTGATGCTTTGGGGCTGATTGCGTGTTCCCTGTTTACGCCATATTCTTATACGCTTGTCATTTGGCCCCAGAGCAAATCTTGACTCATCAGTAAACATGACATTGCTCCAGTCAAACACAATCCAATTGCCATGTTCCCGGCACCATTTTAATCGTGTCCTTCTTAATTAGACGGATAGAGGAACACAAAATCGAGGTAACCGGGCATACAGTTCATTCATATGTAATCTTCGACGTACAGTAGATGCAGTTATAGCCTTACCAATGGACGCTGTAACCATAGATGTCACACGTGTGGAGATCGCTCTGCGATTCCGCTTGGCTACAATAGCAATATGTCGATCTTCCGCGGGGGTTGTAACCGTTGGGCGACCGCCTACGGGCCTTCGGACAACTGTCTGTGGGGTTTGGAATTGTTTACATAAACGTGAAATTACAGAATGATGAACGCCGTAGAAAAGAGCAACATGTGTGATCGACTGTCCTGCTTCAATGCACCCCACAGCACGCCAGCGCTCAGAATCTTCCATTCGTTTTCTGGAAGTCTTAGAAACACGTATGTCTTGAAAACAAATTGTACGAAAGTTTTAAACATCTATCAGTACTTACACACACAATCAACTTCTGTAACCTTTCATAAAGCTGGATTCTTATAAGAGTGCCATTTTTGCATATTTCTTGACGTGAAAGTACGCGATTGGCTGTTACCTAACATATTTGCGTACTTCCATCTATTTCTGAAGCGAATTGCATCCTCTTCAATTCTGATTGGCTTCTGGAAATTAGCATTTTCCTCTCCATGCTTAACTTTTGGAAGTGAGTGTATATCCCTTAATTTTCAATAAAAAGATTCAAAAAAAAATATTGCATGAAAAAACTGCAGTAAATCATAATGCGGTCGTTAAAGGGTTCAAACTGAATTTTTCTATTCAGCCTATTTTAAAATTTTACTGAAATCCGATTATAGTTTCCAAAAATCACCTTAAAAATCTCTTAAGAGGATATGTACTCGAAAACTTCGTACAAACGATTAATACTGCAAACAATTTATTATTTTTAGTTATAACCTTCTGATATTTTCACTAAAATGCTTTCTTTTTTATTAGTACAGCTTAAGAGGTACATTTTGTATAAATCCGTGTTAGTTACTCGTAAAAGAAAAAAGTGTTCATAACAGTTTCCAGATAATTTAAGTTTGGGACGATGAAAATCCTGATATTTAAAGCTTTGGTATGGCATAAATCACTTTTTTTGCAGTTTTGTCTAATAATTCATGTTTTATATTTATTAAATTATGTTTTCTTTACCATTTTGAATATTTTTAAAATTTGAAATATCTAATTTATTAGTATATTGTATAAAAATAAGGTTAAATAGTATAAATATAAAATACATTGTAAAAGTGGAGTTGAAAGTTTTTGTCTAATAAGATTTAAGACACTCATTTAGCATTAAGTCTTATTTTTAGCCCTAATAAACCAGAAGCTTTTGAACAAAGTCCTACAAAATTTAAAATTTGGATTAATTGTATGTCACCTGAAATTTAACAAATTTTAATTTTAGGATATAAAAATGTAATAATTTACATATATGTGTTTGTGTGTGCGTGTGTGTACGTGCTTGCATGTGAACATATTTTCTCTGTTCCATTTCTCTTGAGAGAGCTTATTTTAAATTCATTGCTGTACTGAACTCTTCAAGACCTTATTCAAACTTAATTCTCTTTAGTTACCCTATTGGCAGAAATAGTAAATTTTAAAGTGTATAATGTTTTTGAACATTCTAGAAGTTTCGTATTTTTGAATAAACTGAAGGTCCTTCGATTGGGAGATGAATGCTTTTGTCCGCATTATATATAACTCGATCATTTTTATGTAGCCGCTCCTGTCGGTATATTTTGCGAATACATTACTCTCATATAAATGTATCTTTTTCTTAATCGGTTGTCTAAAATAGCATCGTCAGTAAACGAATGCGTCAAGAGAATGTCTGATTGAATCCTGAAATTCTTTTAGATACGACTTCATAAAAATGGCATCCACAGAAACCTTCCGTATATTTATATAGACGGACATACACATACACATATACCGTAAAATCTGGCGTATAACGCGCACTTTTAACACAAAAAATAAGATCGAAACTTAAGGGTGCGCGTTATACGACGGGTATAAAGACGATAGCTTAAAAATAACAAAAGAAAGGTGAGCATAAAAAAAATTTACTTCTACATGTATCAAAATACTGTTTATTTAAAAGAATCGACTTGCCTTATGAACTAAAGAAGTTGTAGTTCTAGATGTATACTATTTTTCGAAAGTATGGAATAATACCTCGAATAAATCACTTCAAACCATAAGAACAATGTATACAAATATTTCAAGTTTCTTCGTAAAAAGAGATCATGTGTTATACGGCGAATATACATAAAATTTTTAAAAAATCAGCTTAAAAGTATAGGTGCGTGTTATACACCGGCGCACATTATTCGCCGGATTTTACGGTAGTTAAACATTTATTTTTAATATGCATACTTCCGATATGACATGTTAGTAAAAATTAAGTTACAATTTGCTGTATCTTAAGGAAATACATATCTGTTCCTTATGCAAATTTTATCATTCCTAAAACAGTTGACTATCAACAAGGAAATAAGTTACAAACTTTTTTTTAAAACGAGTTATTAATTTTAGTTTCTTTCTTAACATTATTATAAAGATTTTCCTTAGATTTTAAAACACTTTCGAAATATTCTATATAAGCTGTTTCGCACACAGAATATTTTTAAACGTTAATAAAACGAATCAATAATAAGATTTGATAGGAATTCTGATTCGGAATTTACTCTAGAGACTGCCTTTATTATTTTGTTCAGTGACTTAGAAACGAATAAATGAATCATGTTTAAATGAGAATAAACAAAGGAATTTAAATTGTGCTTTGAGCTAGAGATCTTATCTTGATTCAGATTCTATGCTCAGTTAAATGATTTTAATCATTTAATGCATTGGAAACTTTAAATCTAGTTCGAAAGTTTTATAGTTTAAATATTTGCATAAGAGGAAGTAGCAATTCAGTCTGAGATATACCTCATTTGTAAATTTGTTATCGATGACAATTGAACTCTTAAAATATTTTTCTGTGCAAATTTTGTTTTTATTACAAATTAGCATGGACATTTTTTTTTTTTTGGTATTAATTTAAAATAAAACTCAGAAACGTTTTATTGACTATTCTACCTTCTAAGAATTTATATATAATCACATATATATATTATATAGTTTTCAACTACTTATTACTAAAGAGTCATAAAATCTTTGTCATACTCTAAATTGAGAGTTATATAGGCACACTTAACAAATAGTAACTCCAATATAAAGTTTGTGTCCATGCTTGTTTGTGACATGTTTTACTTTTAATTTGTTTTTTTGGGATCTCAAATATTTTTGGTAAGTTATGATCTTTTTGTTGGTTTATAGTTTGTTTAAACAAAAACATATTGTACAATTTTTCAATAGTCATTCATTTTAATTTATTTGCTTAAAATAGTACTAATAGATTACACATGCTATTATTAGGCTTAACTTCATTTTCTTCACTTTTACACTGTCATGTCGAAATTTTCTACTGTAGGGGAAAGTTAGGATCCTGTAAAGCAAGCTTAACTCTATTTCACTGTCCTAAATCAGTGACAGTTCTAGAAAACACAGTAGTTTTCCATTTTGGTCAAGTTACTTTTTACATATGAACTTATATTTTGGAGGGTTTTTATAGGTTTTCAAGACCATTTTCATCCATTCTTTGCTTTGTAGGATTTAAAATTTGTCTATACTTATTTTATGTTTTTTACTATATATATATATATACCGTAAATTCTGGCGTATAACGCGCACCTACACCTTCAAGCTGTTTTGTTTTTAATTTTTAGATCTGCACCCTCTTTTTAAATTCCTCTACTATTACTGCACTCTTTCTCCCTATATATATATATATATATATATATATTATACATATATATCTCGTTCAAATTCTCAATCGTTAATAAAATGCATTCTGTTCATAAATTCAATTTCAAATACATGTTTTAAAACTTGTAGTGGATAACACTTAATGTTAATACAGTTTTTTTCAAATATTAATAAGTTACTTAAATTTTACTTTTTCATTTTAAATTTATTCTGCATTATTTCTGTCGAAGTTACACTTGGCTGCAACAGATGGCACCAGTATGTTTTCTAACTAAGTAGGAATTGACTTAAAATTCTTGTTATACTACTTGTTTTAAAGGAACCTGAAAAATTAGAGTAAAATGTTATAATGTTTTAAAGTCAATTATTCGAGGTATTATACCAGGGTTAAAAAAATAGTATACTTCTTAAGCTATGCACAGCCTTTTAAGTTCATTAGTAATGTCATTTCTTTTAAATAACCAATATTCAGAGAAACGGAGAATTTTTTTTTATGCTTATCTCTCTTTATTTTGGAAGCTATAATTTTTATACCCGGCGTATAAAGCGCATCCGTAAATTTTGATCTTATTTTTTATGCTAAAAGTACGCATTGTACGACGGATTTTACCGTAAAGGGAGATCAATGGTATAAATGGTACAATGATAATTAGTTTTTTCTCAAGTGTATTTTAAAAGTACAAAATCTCATCATATATTTAAACTTATATGTTATATTGAATTATCCCAAACATGTGGTGACCTGCTGATTGTCCTAAAGATCATATAAAACATAATTTATATCTTCATATATTGTTTGAAGGAGACGGTTTTTTTGTTAGTTTATTTTACTATCAAAGGGGATTATATGAATGGAAATTTATCAACAAAAAGAAAAAAAGATGAAAACCTAACAAATACCGTAAATCTAATATTTACACATCAACATAAAATTTATTTCAGCCCTTTTTTCAAACATTAACGAGTTAGCTATGGCGATAAATATGATTTATTACATTTTAAAATGTTTTCATAGATCTTTATATTTGGACTGTTCAAGTGCGTCTGCGTCGAAGAATAAGTTTTTAATTATTTAAAAAGGGATAAAACAATAGCATTAGAATAATAATTTCTTCTTTTTATTTCATTTAACATTCAAGTCCATGAGTTTTTAAGGAAATTATTACACAAGCAGTCATGTTTCTTTTTCTTTTTTTTATTTTTGTTAAATGCCATCTGCTATTATTCTAATATTGTATTCTGCAGAAGAGTTTATGTACTGATGATAATCGCGGTGGTTTACTTCAGCAATGTTGCTAACAAAACACTGTTATACAAGCACAGCAAATATTTCTTCGATATTTTTGTACTGATGTCATTAAATAAAATTAATAATTAATAAACCATTTTATTCTGTTATTGAGTTTAACAAAAATGATAAGTTTATGCATATTAATTATTTTATAAATCAGTCGCCACAGAATCTGTGTGTGTACTCTTTCTTAACTCTCTTATTTGTATTCTGTGGGGTCTCGGTTATCTAGTATGAATGGAAAACGAGGAATTCGTCGATAACTAAAATCTCAACTAAACTACTGTATGCACAAAATTGAAAGATCAGGTACAGTATTTTAAAAGTTGGTGCTTGATCAACTAATATCTGCTTAGAATAAGAAATCAAACGTGTTTGCTTCGTCTTTTTAATAGCCCTTTGCTGAATAATGCTGCCTAGATTTCTCAACATTAATTGTTCCTTGCAATTATTGTCTCGTCCAAGAAAATGAAGCATTGTCAGCAATCAAGAAGGGTTTTGACATGTGTTAATGCTGAACTGTGACTTCCATTCAACTGCGGGAAAATATCCTATTCTTCTTAGGGATGGGAAGGGAAGTTCATTTTGTACAGTTACAGTAACACAATGAAAGATTTATAATCATCATTCAATACTTCATGTCCGGGCTTAATTATTATGTTCGTTTGACGAATAATGCATTACTTCCCCGTCAATCTTTTCGCATCTATTTATACTTAGTAAAGTATTCAAGAATACGTGCATTGTCTTCAAAATCAAGAAATTCTTCATTAATTTCGAAAAGTATTTCACGCCGGGATTTTTTAAAAAGTGTGTCGTTATATTGAGGTTCAAGTGGATGAAATTCTATAAATAGCATACAATACTTCTAGATTCTTCCAAAATGCGAGTAAAACATTAACTCTTGCTGCTGCAAACATGTGCAGCAAATTTCTGTGATAAATTAGTTGAATAAAGCAAAAAACTTCTTTAAAAAAAAAGAACTTAAATTTTTGTTGATAGTCTCCAGGATTATTCCTTTCCTATTTAATCCACTTCCGGATAATTGAGAGTCTACAGTATTTTAAATAAAAAACATTTGGGTCTAAAATTTAGTTTTTCAGATGCCTGAGGTTAAGCCATTTAAAAATTCCCCAGTGTGGGATTTTAATGAAAAACTTGCTCAATTAGTTATTCGGAACTTCTGTAATATACATAATTAACCATACATATTAGTATATCCATATGCAACTCGAATGAAATAATATAATGCTTTTAAAACTACAGGAAATGAAATGCACATACTACATTAATGTAAGTGTGAATACATAAATACATACATAGATATGCTCTTTTAACTATTTCTGATAGTAAACTTCTTTTGGTCTCAATAAAGATACAAATACAAATAGCTACACATAGTTTACGAAAAGTACAAATCAGTGTTAATAACGATACATGTTTTAAAATTTGGTAATTATTGATAATACAGATACTATTATAATCAGTACTTAAGAAATGTTTTTCATCGATAAGATTTTATATAAAGTCACATATTTGATTTATCCTTATTTGATTCCTTCCAGTATTTGCGTATACAACCAAACCTACATTAAGTATTCCTTCCCTGATTTGATTATTATATTCGATAAAACTAAAAGGTTATTTGCTTTTCTATGAACTGCATTTTTTAAATTTCCTGGAACACGGATTTAAGCGGAAAAAAATACTTCTTTTGTTCAGACAAAATTTTAATATCAAAATATTTCGATACATGGAAAACACTTAATTAAAAATAAATTGTATAATATGCGTTTATTTTCCCTTATTCTATACTAATGGTAAAATTTTGCTTTTAAAATAACTTACTTAAGATTATATGTATACATAAATGCAGAAGGGTGCCACTGATTTCTAAATATTCTTTAGAGATATATGTTACTCTTTATATTATTCGAAAATACATTCTTTTAAATTTTTGTAATCTTTAACGAGCTAAATGAACGTCTAAATCAAGTATCAACTTATAAAGTAGAATTTTAGACTCTATGCCAGGGGTCGGCAACCATTTTGCTGTGGGGTGCCAAACCAATCTATCAATGTGACTCAAGGCAACGCACAGTAGTAAAAATTTGAAATCATTCCATCCACGCAACAACAATGGATGTAAAGTTAGGGGATAGAGGTCAAGAATTTTAATTCAGAGTTTTAGTTTATATTTATTATGCATTATTTATAGATATTTATTAACATACAAATAAATATAAAATATAACTATTCCTTCAACATAAATAACAAAAAATTAAAATTTTTCATATGCTTTGTTATGTATCTTTTAAATTTAAGTAAGAAATAAACAACACACACAAAAAATATAAGTATTCTTTATTATAGTTAAATATTTGAATGATAACCTTCTGTCCGTGCACTTCTCAATTTTATATCGCAAGGTCTGGGGTATAATTTGTGAATTTATATTTCACACGATACTGAATGTTCAGTTGAGTCCGCAAAGAAGGGTTGAAGTTTTCCTTTGCAAACTCAAAATACCTTTCATACGAAAAAAGATTCGTTCACATAGATACGTAGAACTAAAAGCGGAAAGAAGAGCATGTGCAATTTTCCTTTCAAACAATTAAATCGCTCCAGAAATGGCACCCAAAAATTTAAAACAGCTGTCAATTTATTATTAGGGTTATCTTCCAGATTTTTTAATAATTCCGTAAATTTTTCTTTTGTTTCCATAATCCTGAAATTTTATAGTTCGATGAGGTATATTTCAAAATTATCAATTTTACTCAAAAATTAACAGATTTGTAGAAAGATGCAAAGTGCCACTAAGAATTGTACCACGTGCCAGATTTAGCACGCGTGCCATAGGTTTCCGACTCCTGCTTTATACAATTAATTAAAAACTACATTTACACAATCACGTTAAAAACTCAAAAGTAAAATCTTGTAAATCTTGCATTATATAACATTGAAATTTATGTAATTAATTAAACATTATTGGAAGTAAAATTTTAATTCGGGAAAACTAAATTTGTTATTAAAATTTATACGTCGGTGAACAAAACATTTAAAAGTTTTACTTTGACTGCATGAAATTCATTAAACAGAATGAAGATTAACTAAACCTTTAAATAATACAAAAGCGATACAAATATCCTAGAAATCGATAGAGAACAATAGGCAGGCATATTTATTCACTTATTTACAAATAACTTAATTCACTAAAAGAACTGCATTCAGTCAATTAGAAACCATAAAAAGAAACGAAGCATAAATTCGAAACTCTTGAAAGCGTATAACACCTTACGAGAAATGATAGAACTGCTTTTGATCAGTATTTTGGTTAAATTAACCGTGAAGACACTAAATAAAATAGAGAGTGGCAAATGTTAGGGGAGGGGCATGGATACAATTCAGTTAGTGTGATGAAACGGAACTGTTTCCTTAGGCTAAAAGATCAATAGCAATAGGGGGATCGATTAAAATGAATTGATTCCTACAAGCGCTAGTAATTAATCAGATCTTTTGTAATATCTTAAGAAACTTGAGCGCTTTACAGATTGAATAGAGTTGAAGAGGTTTCCTCAAGCAAGTAAAGAGTTTAGCACCTTAAAATGAATTACTAGTGAAACTAATTAAAGAAACCTATGAGCAACTAAATTTGAATCATTTAAGTGAGATCCAGTTTTATTTATAAGTTGATTGTATTATTGATAAATGTTAAATAATATGAGAAAAAATATCTCATTGAAGTATTTTGATTGCACATATTCCTTAGTTTCAATATGTGGGTTCTTAAGCACAATTTGAATGAATATTGGAATTGAAGTATTTAACATATATGGTGTTTAAATATGTAATAATAAATAACTTAGGTTTTTTTTTTCTCTCAAAGTTATTTCCTTTAAATCATTGAAAACGTTAAGTACACACCATCTCTGAGTATTTTCCTAAAAACTTAGGGGCGCTTTATCATACAACTTTAAAAAACAAAGACAGTCGAACTTAAATATACATATTTAAGCAAAAAAGTAAAAATAATTTTTAGAGTACATAATTACAAAACTTTTATAAAACCCATTGTAAGCTTTATAGTATTACAAACATTTATATCGATATTAATTTAGCAATTTATATGGATTAATATGTTTGAATTAATTGATTCAAACTTAAATTAATAAAAAATGAATATTAAATATGTACACTCTGTCACAAAAAAAAACGTATGCAGAAGGAAACAAGCTACTATCACGAAACTTAACATGCATGTAGTATATCAGGAGATAAGCAAATTATTACAAAGTTAATTAAGCTGTTTTATTAAGAAGATATGACATGAAAAAATTACAAACAAGTAAGCAGTGAATCCATCTCTGGTAGCTATACAAACTAAAACACACGGCGTGGAATCAATGTAATGAGGTCAATTGTGACCTCCTACGGAAGATCGTACCATATTCTTCACAACTGGACAGTTAATTCACCAGCATTCCGGGACCATTGCATCCTTTGAAGCACGTTCTAGACGTGCCGTATTAGTGAGAGGTTTAGTATCCTGGCAGGCCACTTCATAGCCTTGAAGACATTGTTGGGAGAATCTTGCAGTTTGTGGATGAGCGTTGTTTTGCTGATAAAAGGCCCATGGGTTACTTGATAGCATACGAATGTACATCTTGCGTTAATATCCCTACCAAGTAACTGAATGCCATCAAAATGCGTTGAAGGACGACTAGAGAAGATCGTATGTTCCAACAAAATGCTCCTCACACTGTCAAAGTTTTTCTAATTCCCGTATGCTCTCGGCAATAAATGTCAGATAGAATCAGTGGTCTGATTGCCCCACACACGCATATACGCATGTCATAAGTATTGAGACTGAATCGGGAATTTTTTCTGAAGATCACGCACCTCCAATTGGCCACTCCAGCCATCCTGATGTTGGAAAATATCCAATCGGCGTTGCCTATGATGTGGGGTCGGTGGTAGGAGTCTTAATGGTTTCGGCTTCTTATACCTGAGTCGGACAGTCATCTCTGAATGGTTTCCCTTGATACTACCGGATATCTAGAAGGTGGTAAATGGCATGGCATCAAACCCGATTCTAGCGATGTTGTTCGTTACGGCATGGCCACTCTTACGATTGTGCAATCATTGCGGGCGTTTGTGTTCCTGGTACGCCCTGACCCTTCACAACGGTAGGCGATCTCTTCCTTGATCCCTTGGTGACCACACCGAGAATCTACCATATCTTTCCGATAGAGGTGGAGGCTGATATGCCTGTTCAACCAACCTGATTCTCTATGGCTTACTGTACGCCCCATCTCAAAGTCCGACATTGTTCGAACAGTCACCAATTACGTTTTAGTAGCTTTTCTAATGACAATTCCATCTATCCGAGTCGACAGATTTGTTTGAATAACAATATGGCACGAGCAATCATGCTTTCAATTTTCTACTAGCTGCGTATTTTTTATGCGCATATCGCGATTACCTTTGTCTCATTGGCGTCAGAATTTTAACCATTAGAATATCTCTTACCATACTACATTCCTGCCAAATTTCGTGTTAGTAGCTTGATTTATTCTAGGTGCATATAATTTTTTGAGACGGAGTGTGTGTATAAATATATATATATGCATGTATGAATAATAATTTGCTGAGTCTGATTTACATTTTTCTTAACTATTATGTTGATGCATTCGGGGAAGACTTCAGGAGGAAACCTCTTGTTAAACAAGAATCCACATTTATTTGATTTTATAGAAAAACATCCACACACACACACAAAACAATACACAATGCAATACATAGCAAGACAACGCATGTGTGTTTTACATGACGTTCACAAGAAGCAGCCTTTGTTCCTTCCAAAAATGTATCTATTTATACAAATGGATAACCACTGGCTCATATGACTTCCGTTACAAATTTTCTGTTTGGTCCAGACAGTTGGATGATGTACATTACATAATTCATTACATAATCATTACATAATTTTTTAAACTCTGAACTTTTCATTTTAAAGAGATAAAGTTATGGTTACATCCCGTTAGGCTGGTAAAAGAGAAATTGATTATGTTGAGAAGTCCTGGAAGACTCCGGACCTTTATGGATTAAAAAACCCTCACGAGAAAATTAACTTGAATCATATATATATATATATATATATATATATGTGTGTGTGTGTGTGTGTGCGTGTGTGTGTGCGTCAAACTGCAACATTTTTAGCGGTCAATGAGTCATTTGAGAGTACAAAAATTTAATGATTAGTTTATTAATTCATACTACATACGAAATCAATAAAAATGGTGATCCAATGAATCATATATTTTTAGAGGATTTCTTTGTTAAAACTAAAGAATATTAATATAAGAATGCCAAAAAATATATTTCAGACTGTTAACACACGCTTTTTAAGGTACGGATTATCATGTAACTTGAGTGCGTTTATTTTCTTTGTAGACAAACAAAAGATTTGATATGAAAATATTTTCAGATATCTCAAACCATTTTAGTTTAATTTAGAAGCAGAGAAACTGCCGTAAAGAAAAAGAAATGGAAAGGAGGCTTAAAAATAGGATGATAACGGTAAAGATGATTCTTGAAGATACCAAGATAATATTCAATTCTCTGAAAAAATAACATTTAATTTTCTCCAGATATTATTTAAGAAGACCTGAGAGCCCGGGAAAGGAATCAGTTTCATCGTAAATCCATTAAGTAATGTCGCGAAAGGAATTAAATACCGCTTTCAAATCCTGAGAGGAATTGTACTCTCATAATATTTCTATTTTAATGCGCTGTTTTCTTTAATGTTTTCCTTTCAAGTAGTTTGTCAATGATTTAAAAGCATTTTTAGAGTACTGTAAAAATTAAGAAAACAATGCTCCTATACGTCTACACGAATTAATTATAATTATTAAAAGAATATGTGTGAGAATTATTTATTATTATCAAAGAAATCAGTTACAAGTTAGATATGCTATATTCCATTGAACCATACAATTTCATTTTACTACGAATTTAAGTATTAATAGTAGGTACTAATTTTTAAAGAAATAATTATTATCATGTGTATTTCAGTTCGTTAAATTCCATAGTAGCCAGTGCTAAATAGGATTATTTAATATTTCTAAAATAAGTAATAATATATAATTATTTTGTGGTTTATAAATTATAAAATACTTTTTATGCAATTAATTAGAAATTGATTAGATATTTTTACAACTGTTCCAGATAGATTTCAGGGAAGGCTATTTCATTTTACAAAACTGATAAAAAAATGTTTTCTTAAAACAAAGTAAACCTAACATTTCCAAAGCAGAGAGACATGGAGAGCACATAAAGGAAAATTAAATAAAAACAGAAATGCGAATGTTCAATCAGCGCAAATTAAGGTAGGCAGAATTTTTTTCATCCCCTTTCAATCTCTGTACCCTATAAAAGTTGCCTTCCTTGCAGCTAAATAAATAAATAAAAAATCAAATAAAAAAATATATTTCGCTTTCACGTCGCACTTGAAGTTATGAAAAACCGAGAAATTTTGCCACATTGTCATCTTTTATAAATATTTAACTTACTGATCTTGTAACGCTATTGCTCCAAATGTGAAGTTTTAGATATGAGGAAGGAGAAAAAGATAAACTTGTGTGCTAGTTTGTTTATCGCACAAAAAGCAAAAAGCACATTTTTGTGTGTGTGTGTGTAAAATTAATAATATTTCGCAATCTTATTCAAGTTTGCATTTTCACCTTAAATGAACAAATCGTAATAGGAAACATGTTAATTTATATTTTTATTGAACTCAAAAAAATTGATTATAATATGGAAAATGATAGCCAGAATGTTACGAAAGACTCGCGGGTTTGACATCCTACTTTTCTACCACATATTTAGCCTTTGTATGTGACTATGAAACCGCAGACACCCTTCGCCATTTCATCAACTTATTTTGACTTTCAGTCAATCGCCATCAGATGATAATGTAACAATTATATTCTCGATAAATGTTTCGACTTTTGTTTTCACATGCTGTTTTAAAATTGAGTGTTAGTATAAGAGGAATGTGGTAAAAATGGTTAAGTGTAATAATATCATCACTAGAAAGGATTAAGAGTGACCGATATTTAGTAATCCACGTTGATTAATGCCCAAGATGTCTTATGTGCTGCTTCCAGCAACAATATAATATGACACTAAGTCCCAACACCAAATATATTAGCTTTTGTAAAGTAGCTGAAATATGGTGACTCTTAAAAAATCAAATATTTGTACTAAACTCTCATATTCTTGCGATTTTCAAGTGTATAAGAGAGCAGATAATTAGTAAAAACCATGTTAATTATTATGGATTTAGAAAGTCAAAGCATCGAGTTATAAACAAAGCCCATTCATAAATAAGTTTCACATCTGAAAAATCTGTTCTGAATGAATGAATCTGGTCTTTTTTTTTTTCTGATGTGGCAGGATTTAAAAGTTCCGCTGTAGTGTGGACTGCATTTGCCAATCAAACTGAATATTTTGTGAAGGCGGGCTTTCAATTAATTGTCATTGTGTACGAGTTGATTTAATTCCTTTTAACCGAGTTATGTTTATGTTCTTGTAAAAAAAAGATCTTGGGATTTGCTGGAAATGATTTCGTAAATTAGCAAAGAGGCTTGAAGGAAAAACATAGAACAGAGGTATTTTGAGTAAAACTCTGTGGAAACCTACAAACCGAAAAATATACTAATACACAGAGGCTCTGATATCTCAGATATTGATACTGATGATGATCAATTCAAACTTTCGATAAGGACACAATAAAAAAATGACAAATGAGAATTATAAACTAAAAACAACATCATTAGCCAGATTCCCCTATAACATACAAGCGTTGAAACACTGTGTCAAACTTAAATCGAAGGATCTGAAAAAGTGTGTGGCGCTGAAGCAACAGACATCATTATTAGGACGAATCATTTATCATGATTAATAATACCCAAATTTCTCAAAAATTTGAAACTAGATGCCCTTGAAAAAACAAAACAAAACTGGATAATGTTATAAATTATGTTTAAAAACACGTCAAATCATATAATTAAAAATATACAAAATGCATAATATATTTTTTTATTTATAAAAATTGAAATAAGCAATTTTGAATAAAATTACAAAATATTGTTTATTTTACAAAAAATGCGCTTTTGAACTTTTTGAATGAATAATAAATATTTAGATTTCACACGATATAATATTTTTCCCGCTTTATATATCCCAAATTTCCAATATAGAACGATGGCATTACATAACATTTGTAAGTTAAATAACAGAAATGGATATGAAAATTAAAGAAATATCTACACTTTTCTAACTTCAATTCTGATGTGTAAACGAAAGGTATGCTTTGTCTAAAAAATATTTTTGCTTTTTTACTCATCTAAGGAAATTTTTCCAGAGAATAATGAACGAAAACGAAAAAGAAACTTACCTCCTATCATAGCGCATGCAGTTTAAATAGAAATTACTATTTTAGAGTTATTTACTTAAAATTTATCTTAAAAACATTTTACATCATCAATTACAGCTCTTTTGTTTGAGTTTGTAATAAGTTTATAGTAATTATTAAAATCTTCCTTCAACGACACCTTTACCTTACAACATTTATTAAATGACAAAAATATATAGTTAATTTTTCCTGTTGAAACTGCAAAGATAGAATAAATGTATTAATTTTGAAAATATTTAATAAATTCAGTAAGTTTGACTTATTAAGAACTTAGGAAGAGTATCTCTTTAACATTGATTAACTTCAAATTTTAGGAGTAAAACGGTAAATGAACACTATGAGTAGAATCAAAATAGTTTTTTGATTAAAGCAAGATGTGTATCTGTTACTTCTGTTCGTAAATTATGTTCAATGTAGATCTGTACAACTTAGATAGCTTTGGAACGAAATACGTAATCAATTTTTCTTTCATCTACAGCCCAGAATCATACAGTAAATATGCCATACCACGTATATTACGTAAAAACTCAAATAATGCAATTTCTATTTCCTAAATTCATTGACGGATTTGCTTCTAACGAGATTTAGTGAGTTGTTTACATCATCATTACCAAACAATCATCAATGCACATTTTATCATATCAATTTTTTTTTATATAAGACAGCATATTAAATAATTCAAACACTAAAAATTTGTTTTCATGAGAGTGAAAGATTATAACACAGAAACAGCAAAGAAAAATATTAAATAGATCTCAGAAAATGGTAGAATAAAAATGGCTAAAGATGTCTTAAAAAAAAAACAAGGTTTTTTAGTCTCATTCTTTCCTTTATGCAGATACTGATTTTCAGTTATTTTTCATGACGTCCGTCTTTCCTGATCAAAAAGCCCAGGAAAACCTCAAACTATTCAATGAACTTCGAAGTTCTTTTGAAAGTACAAAAGGACGAAAAAAACTCTAAGTCATTTCCGAATATAGATCCATTTAATTAGGAACATTCTCCAGGTGATTTTCTTTTACCCTATTTTGAGAAAAATATGTCTACGAAAAGAATTCTTTGTGTTTTTTCGCTTGAATTTTTTTCTTCGCCAATATTATAATCATGCACAAACATCAGAGTAAACAACAACGAGTTTAAGATTCTTTGTTCGATTTTGAAAAATATAATCATTATTAAATATTTAAAAAGTTTTATTTATTATCAGGCACAAAAGAGAAATGCACAGGTTTAATTTTTTCTTAAGATTCCTTAGGCATGTTTGAGATTATAATTGTATTCTTCAAAAATAGTTTAATCAGAAAAAAAATGGTCTTCAAAATCTAAAGAAATAAATTTTTAAAACTTTTTTTTTTTACGTCAAAAGTATCTGAAAGTGAAGTCGAGCTCCCTTGATCGAAAAAAGTTTATATAAGTCTCTCTCTCTGTTCAAGAAGAAAGAAAAAAAGGGATAAAAATCAATCTGTTAGCGAATAAAAAGTGATTTATTTTATGCTATAATGCACTATGATTTTCTTAAAAAATATAGTTGTTACGCTACAGTACTTTAAAGCTGAAATATTTTTATTAAAGAATAGGGGTTGAACTTTTATAAGCGATTAAATCAGATAGTTAGAAAATTATTTCTTCTGAATGGAAAAAAAAATATATATTTAAAAATTTATATGTGTAAGCATTTTGATGTTTGTATTCAATGCTTCAAGACATCTACAAGTGTTTCTTGGGAAATATTAGGGATTTTGCGCCTTAAATAAAATTAAAACTTAAATTCCTTACGTGGTATGGTGAGTAAGTTTTGTGAGCTTTTAGCTCTAGTGCCATTCTGTCACTTGAAGAAGGGGTCTTCAAAGGAGGAACCAGGGAGTTTTTCGAAGGTTCTCGTATAGTGCTTAAATAATACTTATTCAATACCAAACGAGACATAGTTAATGAAAACAAATTAGTACCCATTTCCACAGTTTCCTTTATAGTTCTTTAATATAGAGAAAATATTCTCCCAAAATGAAAAATATTTTTACATTCTCTCTCTGTATATACGAGGGTGAGTCGGAAAGTAAGTTTCCCCTGTCAACTGTGGTCAGAATTGTGTATGAAAGTCAAAATATAGAATGAGACATTAAAGATAAGATACAACTTTATTTTTCCACATAAGTACCAAGTACATTATGACATTTGTCACGCCGCTTTATTAACTTCAAACTCCCCTCCAGAAAAAACTCAAGACTTTGCATACGGAAGAAACGTTTACTTTTGAGTGGACTTTTGGGAGGTTGAAACCAGGGTGTCACAGTGCATACGTGGTATTGTGACACCCTGCCCGAAATTGAAAGAGGTAATTCGGAAAAAGGAGCCTGGTTTTCTCAGTTCTGGCGTTCTGCTGTTGGATGACAATGCGAGACCATACTCGGCGATGACAATGCAAAACCATATTGTAACTCTTGGTTGAGAGCGCCTACACCATCCACCATACAGTACTGATCTTGCACCAAGTGAATTTCATCTGTGAAGAAGAATCTCACCGAAAGGCGCTTTGGAAGCAATGCTGAAGTGAAGCAAACCGTTGAACGCTTCTTCCATATGCAAAGCCCTGAATTTTTCCTGGGGTGGGTTTTGAAGCTTATCAAGTGGTATGACAAATGTCACAATGTACTTGGTACTTACGTGGAAAAATAAAGTAATGTCTTGTCTTTAATGCCTCATTCTATGTTTTGACTTCCACACACAACCCTGACCACAATCGAAAGGGGAAACTTACTTTCCGACTCACCTTCGTATATATATATATATATATATGGAATGCATTATTTTATGTTTATTTTTTAATAATCGAGAGCTTAAATAATTTTGGTATGTTAAGTTCTTTTTGTTGGATTATTGTTGGTTTCAATATGTGTAACCTTTTTTGCACATAATTACAAGAGTCATTAAATTCAGTTTATTTGTTATAAATAGTCCATTCGCTAACACGTGTTATTATTAAGTTTGGCTTCAGTATTCTTTCTTAGTTTTTTCTTTAATTTCTATTGTGCTATTATGTCGAAATTTTCTGCTGGATGAGGAAGGTTGGATCCCGTAAAACTAGCTTAATTCTATTTAACTGTCCTAATTCAGTGACAACTCTGGAGAACGTAATAGTTTTCTATTATGCTCTATTGACTTTTTAAATGTCTACTTATATTTTGAAGAGTTTGTATAGGTTTTTAAAATGCATTTTCATTCGTTCTTAGCTTTTCAGGAATTACAATTTTTCTTTCATTATACTATATATATATAGTATGTGTTCCATTAATTATAAATGCGAATATATTGAGCTGACCGCACTATGTTATTAGTACTTTAATGTGAGGGATTTCCTATGTAACTGGAATATTTTCTTGAATACCAATGTGATTTTTAATGATTTGGGTCAGGATCTTATTAAAATCAAAATATTGTGAATGCCTTAGATAACTCCATAACCTCAACAAGTACAAACAGCATATATATCTTAGTGACGTATAACTAAATCAGTCTTATCTAGCGCTTCTAAAAGATTTTACACTAAGCATGTAAATGTGTTACGTAGATCGGGGTTTGCGGATTTTGTGTTATCAGTTTAGAGAGTAAAACAGTTCTTCAAGAGCGATGAACATTTTTGTCGAAAAACAATCTTGAAAAATCCTTAAAAATACAAGAAACAGCTGTAAAATTCACCCAATAAGTCCCACGAGGTTTTCACACCTTTTTACAGCACTCGGACACTACTATCAGTGTCTAAAAGTACAAGTACGTAAAGTGTATTTGCAAGCAACTACTAACAAGTGAACTCTTCAACAGCCAAAGTAATACTGACTCAATTTCTGCGAGAGAGTGCAATTTATAGTCTGCGTGGTTACCTTCCAGCTCTTTCTCGAAAACTCTTCTTACATATAAAGCATGATGCTAATAGATTTCTCCAATAATTTCCTGAAGCATCCATAGGATAGCCAAGTCGCCAAATTTGGTCATCAAAAATGATGCCAACTTGGTGGTATCACCAATATTTCGCCATTTAAGTTGAAACTGCGTAATAATGGCTATTTACCGGTATGAGTTAAGAATAATACAACATTTATCATAAAATAAATACAGCAGAAAGTAATATTAACGTATTAAGCATCCAGATAAAAATTATTCATATTAATTTTGGATAAAATTAATCGAATGCTATGAACATATCATATGCTATGGGCATATTATTATATGAGATGAGCACATATTCATTAGCTATTTTAACATTTAGGTGTACTCAATTGTACATACATGATAAATGAAAGATCTACGCATTTGTATGTTTATTTCAAAAAATTATCAAATGTATTTCATATATTATTTAAATAATTGCTTTGGACATTTTTCCGTGTTTAACCTCCAAGCTTCGGCGGAAAAATTTTAATTTAAAAGTTACCTTATAAGCTTATATATCATTATTTACAACGCTATTCACCAATGGGAAACAAAATAAATTTTATGAACGATGAAGTGTATTTTAGAGTTTAGATCAGGTTGTTGTAGTAATTAATGTGTACCATAGTACTTAGCGCAACTATACATAGATATTTTACCATTTCAATACAATTATCTCTCTCGGCCACATTTTTTAATTTATCAATTATTTGTTGCATAATTTGCTTTTTACTTGCCATAAATGAAAAAAAGTGAGGGGTAATATAAGTCTCAAAATAAAACTTTATTCACTCATGAAAATTGTACTTGAGTTAAGTTAGTGCTCGTTTTATCCAAATCCAGGGCGTGAGCGCGCATTAAGATTTTTATTTTAAAAATTCCTTTATTATTCTTCTAATATCTAGCGTAAAAGGGGATTTAATTAGGTTTCCCGATATGATTAATTTCATACAATACTTACATAAAACAATTATATGTGCTGCACGTACAGAAGGAGGTCCAACTCCATTATCTGCAACACATTCTAATACGTGTGCATCTTTCCTTGTCACATTTGAAACAGTTAGGATGGAATGGCCGGGTTCTGAATTAATGGAAACCAAAGGTGTTCCGGAACTATCTTGACGTCTCCATGTAAGGGTATCTTCACTTAACGGATTTCCATCCGCTGAGCACTCCAGTTGAGCAGATTCACCTTCAGCAATTTCAATGCTTTCAGTAATATTAAAGATAACTGCTGGGTCTGAAAAGGAAATTAAAATCCTATTATTGAACTGCTTTAAATTTAATTTTAAGCACATATTTTTGTATTAACTCCGAAGAAATATCTTAACTACCCAAAATGAAGTAGATTTTTATGTACACGAAAGCGAACATTAAAATAGTTACTTTTATATTTTAAAGGAAATAAAAGTCTACTCTTTTAAATATAGTTTAATTTATCTCAGTGTTTATAATCTTTCTATTTTAGATATTGATAACATAGAGTAGAGATCGGGAAATCGCGGTTTGAGAGTTGCATGTGGCTCTTCAGACTTTTAGCAATATTAATTATTAAAAAAAATAGGTATATTTACTTAAAATTAATGCTTTTTCTCTTTCTCCTTTTTTATTATCTATTGAAAAGGTTTTGCCTTATTCGCGTCTGACATTAAACATTTTATTAGCTTGGATTTATGTATTAAATTATTCTTCATTGAGAAAATGTATTGAGAATAAGTGAAAATATTAAAATTAGCTCTTAAGGTCTTATTTGTTGCTAGAAATATCACCATAGGGAGATACTTCGTTAAGTGATTTCACTTATTTGCATACATGAGTTAGGGAACACTCTTGAATACGAGCAAGAGATACACATAAACCCCCAACAGAAGTGACAAAAACACATTACGTATTTTGTGAAATGTTTACAGGTTAATAAAATATAGTTGAAATGATTTTTATTTGCAGAAACAGACAATTTAAATAATTAGAGTAAACATGATATTTCAGAATAAAGTTCTAACAATATTCTACGTAGGAAGATTTTTTTTTTTGCGACACAGAGGGAATTTTAATTCCAACATTATGATATTTTCACATTGGTTGTTCTTCCACTGAACCACAAAAATAAAAATATCTTCAAAAGTTTTTTAGTTTTGGTAGGAATGAATAATGTTACTTTGCTTAAAGTTTTATTTAAGTACTATAAATGAAAAGTTAAGAATTCTCAGGACCCTTAACCGATATCACACTGCACTAAAAAACCATCCTTCTTCAAACCAATGTAACTTAGCAATAAAACAAAAAAAATAATATGAAATTTTTACTAAATGATAATCATATATATTTACATTACTTCTCAAGTTTTCAAAGAATTTGAGAAAAAATTAAAAATTTTTTAAAGAAATATAAATTGGACAATTTTTCAAATATATGAAAATCAGTATTTTACACCACGCAGGATTCTGAAGTACAAAATTGATCAAAATTACAAAATTAGTTTTACTTCGCATAAAAATGTTCACTTTTGAAGTTATACTAACTTTTAAGAAATTTAGAGAAAAAAAAGAATTTTTTAAATACAATTATAACGAAAATTTTAAAATTTTAAGAAAAAAATAAATTAAAATTAAAATAAA
>BMAV01020502.1:1519117-1535519 GCA_019973955.1 Trichonephila inaurata madagascariensis | reverse complement strand
CGAGGCAAGTCCGAAAACTAAGTACCGTTTCGTTCTATTGAAACCACAGTGGTAATATTGTAGTTTGACGCTTGTGCATACTTATCTCTGGTTAACTGTCAGTCCAATGACACCATTATAGCTAAAGTGTACGGTTTTTACACTGTTGGTGAGCGTTCAAATGCTTTAGACGCGATTGCCGATCCCACCAACTGTGAAGTGCTTGAAGTCAGTTTAAATTCATCGTCAACTTGCAGAGATGTATGCTGAAAAGGTAATGAATGATGGAATTCAGTGATAGTCGTACTAATGTTCATGATGAATCTCAGAATGCGTGGTCTTCTGTCGTCAATGATGGTTTGGTTGAAAAAATGAATGAGAATATTCATGATAACAGACGATTCACAATAAGACTGCTTTGTGATAAGTCACCACAGCGCTGTTCAGTCGTGGTTCTCTTCATTTGGTAGCATATTTCTTTGAAGAGGGTGTAGACAAGTTGGTTTGTCGATATGACAAATGTCGGAGTCATGCTGATAACTATGTAGAAAAATAGTTTCCGACATATTCTTTCAAGTAAAAATAAATTTTGTAATAAAAAAAGGTTTCTTAGGCGAGTTTTTCCAAAACGGATGAAATCTTAGTTTCCGGACACACCTCGTATATGACTGTTTTAAAAATATATTTCAATATGTTCCTCGTAGCACCGTTAAAGTTATATTTTCTAATATGTATGTGTCCTAGTTGAAGAAGTGTTTTTTAGAAAACAATAAGTCTAAGCATTATTTTTCCAGCCGATATAGTTCAATTAATTTAAATCAGTATTAGCAAGGGCTTGGATAGATAATTACAAATATTTCAAAAATATCCGAAATTTTTTTGTTTTGCTTTATGGATTAAGTTATAAATTACTTCAAATTAGTTTAACTACTTATATTTATAAACTTTCATGTTTGCATACGTTATACTCTTTAATAATTATAATAACTCAATTGGTTTTGTAATTAATGAACTCTTTAAATCTAAAGAAAATGGATAATTTTAAATGAAACATTTCATCACAACAAATTACACAATGTATTAATTTATTGTGTGCAATATATATATATATATATATATATATATATATAATTTTTTTTATTTTTAATCTATTTATTCTGATGAAATTTTTCAACAATTTAACAGTAGCTTTAAATTTAAAATGTATGTGAATAAAATTTTCATTAATTCTATGTTATATGTTCCATCGCGACTTTTATTTCTTTGATTAGTTTACAGATTCTTATGACTTTGAATTCCTTAAATTTTTTCTAAATAAGTTAACACAGGATAATTTCTTTTATTTAGCAAAATTATTCGCTCTTAAAGCAAGCCTTTAATTAAATAACTAATTTCTACAAAAAAAAATAATATTTGTATAATTAATAAATGTTTGCTTATAAAACATTTTTGTGAAGAATGAATATCATTTATGTTGAGCAATACTTCATAGTATGGCAGGATTTCAAATGAAGAATATCTCTCTCAAATACTTATTCAAAAAATACAGCTAACTTGGTAATATCTCTCTCTCTTTTTGTTCCAAAGTATCCAGTCCTCAAACTTCCTAACAGGAGTAATCGGTACAGTATGAGAATGTCTAAATGAGGTCCCTAAAACGAAAACTCCTTTTCGATGCACCTATTGATCTTCTTTTTATAAGACCTTTATCTCCCTTTAGTTTTCTTTCACTATGTTTAGGTCGAAGCAAATCCACATTCTTCTCTTCTTTTAATTTCTCTAGCTTTGAAGATCTCTATGTGTACTACTTAGTTGAATTAATTTACTCTGGTGAGGCTCACATTTCTGTTTTAATCAAGTTCCTCGCTTAATAAAAGTACCCATGATGCAAGTATTACAAATATCAATGTATTACTTTTTACAGCAATAAATGCATTATTTTTGTCTAGGTTTTATTTAACTGATATTGAGAAAATAAATATGTTCAATCAGTGATAGATTTTCTATCTGAAAAATATAAGAAATAATTTTCCACTATTGCATTTCTATCTGAAATATTTTTTTTTATTAACAAACATTATCATATTTATCTTAAGGTATCCGACTACGTTCGGAACAGTGATTATAAAAACGCGCATAAATGGATAATTTTCATGATATTTAGTGTCTCTTAGATTATAATACATGTATAAAATTGTTTTAAGGATATTTTGACAAAAAAAATTATTTAAATACAATATTTCGACAAAAAATTAACTTAGAATAACCTTTTTTCAAAATGTTCTCCTTTTGTGAAAAATGCTTCTATTATAAAACTATTTTGTCTGTTTATAGTTCATACCTCTGTACTCAACTATGATTTTTGAAAAATTCACATTATTTTCAGAGTTTCAACCCATTGAAATAAATATCGTCGTTTTTTTCTTAAAATACCTCCCCTCTGTTGTCGTACAACATGGATAAACCCACTTCTACATTATATATTTTAAAAATTCTAGTTGAGCCTCTGTACAGAGATCTGAGCTATATGCAGGCAAAATATTATTATAATAGAAGCATTTTTCACAAAAGGAGAACATTTTGAAAAAAGGTTATTCTGTTAATTTTTTGCCGAAATATTGTATTTAAATAATTTGTTTTATCAAAATGTCCTTAAAACAATTTTATACATGTATTCGAATCTAACTGACACTAAATATCATAAATATTATCCATTTATACGCTTTTGCAAAATTACGGTTCCGAACGTAGTCGGATACCTTAACTTATTAACCTAGAGATTTTTCTATGCTATTGCTGATTCTAATATCAAATTCTTAGCCTTTGAAAGTTCAGCTCTTAAAATTTCAAGCAAAGCCTTTGGAGTGAATTGACAATGAATTTGATAATTATCACAAATATCCATTTAGTGATTTGAGGTTGGCTCAAAATTATGCAATAGTCCAAATTAAGAGAACAAGAAAATATTTCAATGAGTGATGAACCTTAACTTGAAATAGACCTAAAGTTTAAGCATTTCAAATAAAATATCACTTATTTCCAATAAAATTCGAAGCGTCAATAAACTGCATTCATTTACTAGTAGGTTTTACATGATAAATATCAAAATTGCTTAGATTTTCGTAAAATTCTCGCCTGTTTCATTTATTGTAGAAATTATATCAAACTTTTAAGGAATTGGTTTGTATAAAAACATTATTCTAGCATAGTTTGTAATTAAGTTTCAATACATATTTTATTTTGAAAGGTATACTCACAAAGAACATTGAGTGTAAGGGTTGCACTGGCAGAACCTTCAGCATTTTGAGCAACACAGGTGTACGCTCCAGAGTCATGTCTGGACACTTGATTGAAATGTAGAACAGCACCATCTGATGTTATACCAGGTAGCTGACTGTAGCTTTCTATTCTTCGAGGGATAAATGAGCCACTTTTACTCCATCTGTATGTATGGACTTCAGGATAACCTTTAGCTGTCATATTAACTTCACCAGATCGACCTTCTATCATTTCAACAACTTTGCCCGAAGTCACAAACACAGGAGCATCTGAAAAATTAATATTATCTATTGTATATTTCAATGATGTGCCTATAAAACTTTGAAAATGTTGTACACAAAGGTGTTGAATTAAGTATTCAAAACTTTTTTTGATTTCATGTTTAAACCTTTTTTTTCACAATGAAGTTTAGGGCTGCGGTAGCCCAGTGGTCCAGGTATCGGATCATGGCAGGCATGGTGTCGTCCACGTCACTTGACCATGGTTCAAAATTACGTGGTCCGTCGCCAAAAGCCCTCGTGTAGCTGAACAGTGCGACTTTAATATTCACTCACTCACAATGAAATTTTGTTATTCAAAATAATTTCAGGGTAGACACTAGAATGTAATAGCATGATATAATTTATGAAAAAATAAATTATTTTGATTGAGATATTTATTACCTGATCTGATTAAATTTCTAAAATTCATGTTATATTTGTGTCTGAATCTCAAAGTATAGAGCTATTTTGTGTTTTATGTGCAATATTATTAAAAAATATCTGTTCTTGCTTACATTTATCAGATGTTGATGGGAAAGTGTTTACTAATATTTTATGCCATATATATGATCCTCAAAAACAATCTTATCGTTTTCTGAATTTACTCATGTGTACGTTTCCAGCGAATTACCAAAAAAACCTGTACATTATATCAATTGTACCTAAATTTGGGTACAAGGTGAAATTAAAAGTTTAATCACTTCATAAGCAAGCCAGTATAGCCCACATCGAATGTTTTGTGTACATCTTGGAAAAACTGAATCAATAGAATTTCATAATCCAAGCTGACTTGGAAATATTTGTCTCAGATTAACAGAAAAAGTTCAAACATTGCCCTTCTATCAATATCATGAATATTCTGTTTTAGAATTTGTTTATAGTGTAACGAATAGAAAACTAAATTAAGTAGAAATATGATAGTTTTTGCAAATTAGGATAGTATGATACAGGGGAATTAAATACGCTGAGCAACTATTAAGTTTTATATCACGCAGATAAATGGAAACTATTACAATAATTTTGTTCTCACTTCTTTTAATATGCATTGAATTACTAAAAGTCACAGAATAGCTCTTGTTATCGTAAGGGACTTCATTTTTTTCCCGCGAAGATCAACAGCATGACATGGAGGTAGTAGTTGGTCATGGAGTAGACAAAATTGGCTGATATGTCCATAGTGAAATTCCTCAAGTGTCTAGAATCAACTAGCCCTCAAAGTCCGTAAATTCTCATCATGCGTCCATATTCAAATCATTAAATTTTTAACATGAAACTCTTGAGTATAAATAAAAGCCCAGGCTATGCACTGTCCATTTATACAAGTCTTAAGCCATAGTATGCCGTCTGAATCTTTGTATATCACTCTCCCATAGTCTTGCATTTTAATGAATGTCTCAGTATTTCTTTGGAGCATCATTGCTTTCTAACATACATACTTTCAGAAATACTAACAAGAAATGTAAACTCTGTTAGTCTAAAATAAATGCAATGCATGATTTATTTATTATTGTTTTTTATTTTTTAGAAAAAAAAAAATTGAGCCCATTTCATTATGAAATGTGGTTAATGGCGTAGGGTTAGCTTTGAAAAAAAACCAAATATAACGTTTCTAAAAAACGTTTAAAGAAGAAGCTTAAATGCACTGTTCATTTAATGATATTTCAGCTTATGTGTATAAATTTAACTGATCCTTATTTTGCCAAAAATCATAAAGAAAGTCGAGGAATTTCGATAAAAATTAAGGTATTCTTATTTTTATAAAATGCATACGTTATTGTATCTTATAATATTTCTTAAAATTTTGCATAGTGTGTCTTCTGCAAACAGGAACAGATGAAACGTACTTGCTCATGTATTTGTAAGATTTATCATACTGTGAGAGATGTGATTTAAATTTTACTTTCCTATTTGATTTAACTGTTATGAGGCTTGGCTCATGAATTCTCAATTTGCAATTCCTCCAGTTCCTTCACTATTTATCTTTTTTAAACTATGATATAAGATTATGAGAATTTTTTTTCCCAACCATCATGAAATACTTATTTCTTTTTTGGAGCATATCCAGATGTTTGTTGTAAGCAAGCTTGTATACAAAGTAGCAAAATCATACTAGAGGCTAGCGCAAAGCAATAAAAATCCCGCCGACATATATATTACGGAAACGGAGTATTTGGCAAGTGTTTAGTTATGTACAGATGCCATAAGCACTTTACTTTAAGCATTTCTAGAGCTCAAAATGTCCTTAAAGTGCGATAATGAAACTTTAGCGCTCAGTGGATCATTAACTGCGACAAGAAAACATGCCAAGAAAATTTCCTCGTGCTGATTTAAACTGGTTGGCTCAGGGCCAGATTATTCGAAACCTATCTTTCTTAAAGGATCAAAGTAATGTACGATGGGAATTTTAAAAAAAAGCGAAATACTTCTAATGCCTTATAAAACATGATTTATCTAATAATGCATAATGTATTTTGAAAGTTTGTGTGGAATAACATCGCTATGAGAAGGGGAAGTTCCTAGACTGAAAATCACTTAAATTGATTATCTCAGACTCCAGGTTTTGACCTGTAAAGCTAAGCTAAGTTAATACCGTTTCTGATAAAGCTAAAGTAATTTGTTTTATGTGTGAATGTGAAAATGCTTAGCAAAATTAATACAAGCACCAAGATAAATCAAATGATTTATGTATACGTCCTACATCGCTCAAAAGATATATATAACTGACAAAAAATTTTTTCAATAAACCAAAAAAACAAACAAACAAAATAAATACAAATTAAATTTAAAACTAATCATTTAAAGGCCATTTTATTTAAGAAAGAAAATTCTTTGACGGTAAATAATAAATATCAATAGGTAGAAGCTGGAACTATTTTGATATTATTGTTATACTATACGGTATATATTATTTATATAATATTCTTGTATATATATATATATAGTATATTTAAACTTAGCACATCTTATGCAATTTTGTGTATTATTATATTGGGATTAAAAATAAAACTTTAAAACTTAATTGATGTACTAAGTAACTCGAGCTGGAAAGGAAATATTTTGTTAAAATATCCATCAGCATTTTTTTAGTGCAATTATATGTTTAATTTGAAGTATTTAAGTTGTTATTTATAGTAGAAATATAGAAACTCTGATAAAAAAGAATATCAACTTAATTTCTCCTAACGTTATACAGAAGAATTCTCAACAATTTTTATACATTCCTAATCTTGTTAAGCTTGAAATTCACGAACCAATTAATTTTATCGAAAAAGAGTTCATTTTAAAATTTTAAAGGAAAAAAAAACAACAACAAAGTTTTCTTTATGTAAATAAACACAAGAGGTGATATAAAAAAACACATTTTTGACAAAAAGCGTAATACGACAAATTAAATTCATTTAATTATTAATTTTAAATTTTTACATTTTAAATTTCAAAACTACAATTTTCAGCTGTGTTATTACTTATAAATAACATATTGCAGAAATAAAAGTTATATTTTCTTATTTCGAGGCAGTTGATATTATTATAACGACACAATACAATTTTTTGAAGCTTTCACTTTGTACAAAAGTTAATGGAAATTCTATGTAAAACATTACGAAAACCAAAACGGAACTCTGTTTTCAATTTTTCTGAGGCGCTTAAGTTTGTTAAAGCTAACAACCATTCACGAGACTTTTACTTTGTAGTTTCAGCTAATGTTTGTTATTGTTGGGTAGTTAGATTATTTTTAGTAGAACGCGAAGTTATATACATAATTAATTTTTATCTTGGGGGGGGGGGGGGGGGGGGAAAATAGCCACATTTTTATCTTCCAAAAAATTGAAACATCAGCGTTTTTAAAATAAAATTATTCAATTTTGCATTACTCGCGTATTCAGACCTAGTCAGAAAAGACTTTACAAGAAATCACAAGATTCTAAAAAGGTCCAGTTAATCAAAACTACAAAGGGTTGAAATCTCAGGAACGAATATAAAATGTTTTTGAGAGTGCCTTAAATGTTCGCATGTCTATCTATTTGTGTTTTTGCTGTACATTTATGTCGCCGCTTTACCTGCTGTGTTCGTCAGTAAAACGTGGATTTAAAAATACTAAGTTCCCTCATTCCTCAACGACTGCAACAAATTAATTAATTCCATCCAAAAACAACATATTACAAGTTAAAATACCGTAAGCCATGCCAAATTATTTCATATATATGTATATACAACAGTCATCTAGGAATGAAAGAAGTTTCCCGTCCCATAAATAGTCCCCATCCCGTATCCAAATATATTTACCCAGAAAGTTTCATTGAAAAAGACACAGTATTATTTCAACTACTTAAAAACATAATTACCATTGATATTGTAACTTTTGTCATACCAAGGTATAGGATTTTGCAGCTGGGAATGGTGTCACATCGAAAAACTTTTGTCTCCATCAGTAAAAAGTGATGCTTTGCCAGGAAATGGCTTAGTTCCATAATTGTACCGCTATTATTTTGCAGAATATACTGTCATACTTGTTTCATTTGCCATTACGGATGATTTGCTGCAGTGCTCTGTTCGTCATGTGATTTTCTCCTACCTTCAGAAAAATCCTGACACTCAACGAAAAACCATCTGCATGTTCCTCACATCCGATCCATGTACTAAACACAGAACATTTACCCAGCCTGTGCCATCACTTTTCCTACCTTTTTGCTTTTTGGCGAAGTGAAAAACTTACTTCCTGTATGAACCACAGGTGTATATAGAAAGTAAGGTCGTCCGTACTTTATAGGTAATGTAAGGTAAGCTCGTCCAAGAAATACGATGGAGAGGAAAGATCGTCATTTGTTCATTATAGTGAAGCGTAAAACTGATGCTTCAGCTTTTCAGCTCTCTCTTGAGTTGTATTCTATAATAGGAATCTGAGTTTCAAAGGTGACTATTTTATAAGAGAAGGCTGTTTGCAAGAAGAGCTGTTGTTTGCTTCACGTTCTAGCTATCACAGATATTTCTCTATAGATCAGTAGGTGAAGTTTTCTTCATTGATGAGCACCAGTTTAGCCTAACCAGTGATTCACATCATACCATTTTTTTTAGAGAATCAGCAAGCCGCTACTTATCCTACAATGTCCAAGAAATCGACCATTACGGCACCGGATGTTTGATGATCTAGGTAGGCCTCACGTCAGGAGGCCGCACACTCTTCCATGTCTTTGAACACGGAACTGTGGTTGCTGCGAGGTATAGGGATGAGTTCTTGGAGCCCTATGTTTGCCTTTTCAAAAGTTCAGTTGACCCTGATTTCATTTCATTGGATGTCAAGGTGAGATCACATACAGCCAATTTCTGGAAAGGGGGAATTTTCGCCTGATGGATTAGCGAGACAGATGTCCAGACCTCAACACTGTACAGCTTGCCTTGGACACTCTAGGGGGAGGGGCAATTGGATTTCGAAACTCCTCTCCGAGAACAATCCAAGGACTGAAACGAGTGGGATCCTGTATAACGTGTGGTATCAATTGCCACAGGAAATCATAAGCTATCTTATTTCCAGTGTAAATTCAAGGTGTGAGGCCTGCATATCTTTAAGAGAAGACTATATACCCTTATAAACTCATTTTTTTCTATTCTGTAACCTCTGTGTGTGTAATACCTTCCGACCCTGATGAGTGCGAATTTTGAGATGGTAATTTGGGGTAATTTATATAATGGGTATTTTTGGTAATATATCAACCCTATGTACAAACCAAATTGCATTAAAATCTGTCCAGTAGTTCTAGAAATAATCGACCAAATCTAGAAGTTCTCTTAACTTTGAACACCACAGTGTAGACATAAATCTTCTAAAAAATTTTAAGTGAAGTAAAACCAAAAACAAATGTAAGAATTCACATGACGTGTTATACCTTTTTGTAACTCAGATAAATTAAAATCTTTACTGTAAAAATGAAAAGTAACCGAAACGGCTCTTTTTTTTTTCATAGATCAGAGAAGAGATTATCGGAGTCTTCTCTCTGATATCATTCGATAGAATTGTAATGAAATAAAGTTTAATAAAAACTCTGCTTAAGTTGAATTAATTTTCAGAGTCTGGAAATAAAAGTTTTCTTATAATAAGAAAAGTTTTATGCATCTCATCAATTTCATTAATTCTTTTGAAGCTTAGAATAATACACGAAAATTGAATAAGATATTTTAGAATATCTTTTTGAAGTTTAAAGCTATAAGTCTTAAAGAAATAAAAATTCGAAATTTTTTCCTGTTCTCCCTAATCAATGATACATAAATTCTTGTACGTATCCCCTTACAAAATAAATTTTAATTCAATTCTTTTAGGCTGATAAGATATTTTGCCTATCTTATCTACCTCAGACTATAATATATTTTTAATCTTCAAATAGATATTTCTGTGTATCGATTGAAATAATAAAACAAGATAGCAATTTATTGGACTATATTAAACTTTTAAAGTAAACAGAAAATTTTCGTAATAAATAACTATACTAAATAATTATTAGACATCAGAGTGATCACTGAATTAAATTATTCTTAAATATCTTTTAGTAAATTTTTGGCTGGGAATGTAATTTCAGAAAAATTGAACCTTATTTTTAAATAAAAAATCTAACTAAACAATATATATTTAATTAATTTAAAATATATATCTGATACATTTCATAAGGGTTACAATCTTATTATTTCAAGAAATTTGTTATTTCATTTAAAAATATTTCATGAATTTCTATAATTGTATTTTGTCCGGGTTAATTATATATCACAAAAAATTTAATATATTTGCGTTACTTTGCAAGCTACTTATTTCATTTTTTTAAGAGCGAGAAAGCAAACATAATATTATTTTTGCATTGTCTTGTTTTGATAAGCAATACAAATAATCATTAAAATATTCTATCTAAACAATGTATTATTTTTCAATACATACATTTATGTAGGATATAATCATTTATTTTTCGGGAAAATATGAATAAAATGTTACTGAACACTTAGGTTCAATGTATCTGAAGAAATATCAATTTATTTTTTGTTAACATGACACACATTTTCACAGCCATACAAGCTTACTTGAAGGATAATTCATTCCCCTCGGGGGTGATTTGACAGTGAAATAATCCATGTTCACTAAAATGCCACCAGTTCATTCATTAAAATTTCTCGAATTCAGAAAACGGGAAACCATACGTATTATAATAAAGCGTAATATAAGAATACTCTCGTGTTACAATATCCAGTCGTTAAATCTTTGAATACTTTTTCATCATTATTCAAAATGCCGTAACTATAATTTAAATTACTTCTAGATAAATTGACTAGTAAAACGTAGAATATACTATTTCTAATAAATAATACCCATACGGGATACATAGTATTTCATAGCGATCAAAATATACGTAATAATATATACTCCCTAACTTCCTCTATCTTAATAATACAATAAATTTAAGCGTCTTTCATAACGGTGTTTATACTAAGGATAGGACAAAATATATATTTAGTGTATGATATATTTAGCTTATGATAAGAATAAATCTACTATGAAGTAAGAATTTCATTAAGTGCTTACTCCCATCCCTTTCCAAAGAGCTAATAATTTGATTTTTTTCAATCTCAAGCAGATTAATTAACATATATTAGTAAGAATATAATGTATATAATTTAAATAATAATACATTATTTATATAATGTTATATAATTTGTAAAGGCAATGATTATAGACCTTTGTTTTAATTCATAGGTCTGTTCACTCTTATATTCTTTTGGAAATATTTTTACTTGAAAAGTGACTATCTGTGTAGTTTTTAGAATACACAGAAAGGAACATTTTTTGCCCTCAAGAGTTACTATTCAGATAACTAAATTATTCAGTTTTTTTCATCATGTAAAAACTTTCCTAATAATAACAATTTTTTTTTTATATTTATTTCTTCAAGAGACATAATTGCATTCCCCACGTTTTATATAATGAGTTTTGTTCTTCTACAAAAGCTCGATATTTTAGATCTGAATTGTACAACTAAGCAACTGAGTATTTTTAATTTCGTTTATTTTTATCTTATTTATTTTTAAACATTAGCTTCGTATTTAATCTTGCTTTGATGAAAAATTTATTCACAAATTTTTTGGTGGGATATAATGCGATATATAATGAGAAATCAATGCTTAGTAAGGCTCAAAAGATTGTGCTTAAATATATATTTTTTCGCTTAAATGTCAAGTACTTAAAAAAGCACAACAAAACTTTTAAGATATAGTACTAATAAGTATAACTATTTATTGAGTCAAGAATCCCATCACATCATTTTTAAAAAAATATACTGAGTTATCAGTCTTTATTAGTTACTTTATTATCAGTCAAATTATTGTAATTTTGTAACGCTTTTCTTGGATTAACTATAATTCCATTTCAATAATATGTTAATATATTCTTTAAACTTCCGAAAAAAATTGTGTTCTGTGATTTAATTTTCTTTCATTGCCTAGAAACAATTGTTTTATAAAAATATGGTTTATGAAAAGCGTTTTGTGTGTGTGTGCTTTATTTATAAGTATATGTTTCAAAAATTTTACATTGGTATACAAAAATACAAGAATTTTGCATATTTAGAAAATTTCTCGAAAAATGTTGAAATGAACGTTTAAATAAAAATATCAAAACAAAGATATAAATGTTAAGTCTCGATTATGCTAGTATATATGTGAATATTGTCCGTGCATTTAGAGGAAAAGGCTTTGTTAACACACGTGCCATTTTTCACGCTTCTTCCGTTTGCACAGTTGGATGACTTTCGTAACATTTTTTAGAAACATTCAGTGAAATTCAGATGAAAACAGTTCAAATGAGTTACTTATAATGTTTGGATTAAGGTATCAGCTGGAAAATCATTGAAATATTTTATGTAGGGCAAGCTAAAAGGCAGATTTTTAGAATGTATTGCTTAGCGTTGTGTGCAATATATGAAGACAATATGATGGAACTGGTTACTTAGAGAAAGGTATTGAAATAACTACGACGACCAAAGAATATCGCCATTTTCCCATTGCAGGAGTGTAAAAGAAGCACAAAAAATTTTCAGCTGTCTCTTAAGCTTCATGTGGACACATGAATCCAAGTTTCAATTGCTGTCAATTTCCAGTCTACGAGAGTTATGTTTTGCAAAAAAAAAGACCTTCTGAGAAAGCATCCTCTTTTACCTCTGGTATAGAAGTGCACAATTAGCACGATGTTGAGAACATCATTATTGGAACGAGGACCATCCTAATCTCAAATGAGTTCATATTCAGAGTAATTAGTGTTTCTCGACGTTTCTTCTTCAAGTGGGAACAAGAGAACCATTATATATTCTTTAACATTCGGAATAGAGACCGGTATGATACAGGCAACGCATACCTTTGACTGAACAGGTATCGCGTTGGATTGACAAACAATTGCATGCCTTTGACAAAGGCATTCTGACTGGTAAGCTATATGGAGAAGAATTCAGCGGCCTATGTTCGCATTTTCAGGTATGTGGGTCATTTTAATTTCCTTTTTGATGACGACAACATTCGTTCACATAGAGCTCAACTGCCAGGACAGTTTTCTAGGATACAAAGATGTTCGTCACATTGCTAACGAGTCAAATCTTGTGACTTTATCTTACTAAATATATTTGGGATGCTCTTGGGAGGGCGATTACTTTTACCTTTCTTCTTCCAGGAACTATCCAAGATATGAAAATAGCATTGGTCGAGACGGTGAGGGGACCGGCTGCCAGAGGAAATTGTCGGATTTTCAGCATGTATTTACTTTGTGTAAACTGTAAAGGGAAGACCATACTCGGCAATAACCTACTTGTTTATCCATCTTGTGATATATCTTTGATGCGCACTCGTGAGCCATACACACGATAATACGAGTGTACCATAACCAATTTACGATGCCTTTTGTATTAGAAGAATCTAAATACATATTCAATTTCATTTCATTCAGTATATTCTGTATATTATCAAAAGGAAAATCCTTTAAAGTTGAACAGTAGTGTATTGAAAAATAGGTTTTAACGAGCCTATTTAACACTCTGTATAAATAAAAATGTGTATAATATTTTTGAATAAGCATGTTTTTAATGAAAGGGAATAATATACCTTAGTTTATTCAATGCTTGCAAATAAGTGTTTTCCTTTTCTTTTTGAATTTATTTTTAAAGCGAGACTGCTTTATCCATTATATAGAAAAGCACATCTTATTTTTCATAGCCTCATCTCTTAAGAAGAAGAATTAGTATATTTAGATTTCTGAAAAAACTTAGAAAGCTAATGTAAGTACCTTTATTGTTGTAAAGAGACGAGCAAAATAGCTGTTAAAAGGAAATAATTCCCCACTGTAGTTACTAAAGGTACAACTATTCAGAAAATATCAAAAGTTTTACTCAGATTCTGCGATTTCTATTAGCAGGTCTTCTTTTCGAAATCGATGCATTACTTTTGTGATATTCTTTCAATGGGCTTAGAAAAAGCAATTGCGATTTTCTTTTAATAGCAAACAGATATAAGCCCAGTGGCTAAGTGGTTAGTGCATCGCGCCTCCACACCACAGGTACTAGGTTAACAGGTACAGGTACGAGGCTGGGTAAGGTTGATTCAGCTTTTCATCCCTTAAATGGGTCGATAAAATGAGTCCAAGCTTGCTTGGGAACTTAACACTGGAGGTTTTCACGTCACACTGACCACCTGACCGGAAAACCTGCTATGCACGTCAGGGCAAAGGTCACATATACTGAGATGGGCACAATAGGTCTTGTCCCTCATGGGATGTCGTGCCACTGAATTAAGTTAACAAACAGATACATATATATATATATATATATATATATATATATATATAATTACTTTTAGTACTTTTTATAAAGAATACTTTTTTTTAACTTTTAGAAAACGAATCAATTAAGTCGAACTTTTAGATTTAATTACTTTTATAATAATACGTTTTTCATATAATATATACGTATATCTAAATTAACAGATTGTTTCCTCATTCAATCTACTTTCACTTTATTTCTATTAATTCAGGTACGTGATCTCATTCTCCACTTCGACTTAAGCAACTGTCTCAAATTCAGTAAAGAACAAAGAAAAAAAACTCATTCTCGTTACCAATTTTTCCTACCTTGTTGTTCTTTCAGTAGTAATGACTGATTATTACGTAATTTCATATTATAGAAAAAATATTAGAAAAAATATATTTTATAAAACGAGAAAATTGTATATATATATATGCAGATATACATATAACCCTCAGTAAAATTTATTATTTTTTAACAATATTCTGTACACTAGAATATATTAATTAATGTTTCAATCATTACATGAGAAGTTACAAAGGATATATAAAAACAACACATACAAAATAAAAGTAATTAACGTATCATCTAAAAAATTATCGCCTTAATACAGATAATTATCAATAAAAATACTATTTCTGAAAATGTTCGAACTATCGCCGTTAAATGTATTTTATTTTCATCAATTCCATCTCAACCAAAGGAAAAAAAATCTAAATATTCCTTATCTAAACTACGCAAGATTATATCAACAAATTAATATATGAAGTAACGAAAATATAAGTTAAAAATTTCTAACATAAGACTAATCTTAAATTGCACCAGTTAAATTTATCAGCTGAATAAACGCTTCTAAAAATGTGTTTAAAAAATAAAACATCGAATTACTGAAACTAAAATATAATAAAAAAACCCCTACTTTTTTCCCTTCTCTTTCTTTTCTTTACCAGTTTAATAGACTGTGTAAATGAAAAGCATTAATTTAAAGCTTATCATTAAAATTAATGCGATTTCTGCGTTCGAATGAAAATTCAAGTGCCAGTTATTTATATCTGAAATTTCAGTTCTTTTTAAGAGTTACATTAAATACTTCATGTTAAAATTTTCCAAGACATCTATTTCTGGAGTAGATTTAAGACTGAAGTATGTTTCTCACTTGCAGCTATAAAATTTAATTAGTCTGTGAATCGGATGACCGCACTTTATAATAGCTAATTAGTATATTAGCGGAGCAAAATGTTAACTTTTGTGAGTGCTAGGAGTATTTATTTCTTTTACAACAGTTCTAAATTTGACTTTATTATTGATAATAATCTTCCTAATTTGTGTGTGTGGAGGATGCATTCTTGAGGAACTTACGGTTATTAGAAAACGCAGAGGAGACGTATAATCCCTATCATCTTGTTCAACCACACACATATCTTCATATAAAATTACAATAGTATGATTAGCAAAATTATCACAGTGAATACAAATGAGATTTTGATTTAATCAAATCAAGTCATTAGGAATATAGTAAGATGTTTCTTTAGGTATCCGACTACGTTCGGAACCGGGATTTTAAAAAAAGCACACAAATGGATAATTGTCATGATATTTAGTCTCACTTAGATAAGAATACATGTATAAAATTGATCTAAGGACATTTTGACAAAAAAAAATTATTTAAATACAATATTTTGCCAAAAAATTAACTTATAATAATCTTTTTCAAAATGTTCTCCTTTTGTGAAAAACGACTCTATTATAATAATATTTTGCCTGTATATAGCTCAGACCTTTCTGCAGAGGCTCAACTACAGTATTTGAAAAATTCACATTATTTTCAGAGTTACCAAAAATTTAAATAATTATTGGCGTTTTTTTTCTTAAAATTGCTCCCCTTTGTTGTCATAAAATATGGATCAACCCACTTCTAAGTTATATATTTCAAAAATTCTAGTTGAGCCTCTGTACAGAGATATGAGCTATATACAGGAAAAATATTATAATAGAAGCATTTTTCACAAAAGGAGAACATTTGGAAAAAAAATTATTCTAAGTTAATTTTTTGCCGAAATATTGTATTTA
>BMAV01020502.1:1499183-1519017 GCA_019973955.1 Trichonephila inaurata madagascariensis | reverse complement strand
GAAAAAAAATTATTCTAAGTTAATTTTTTGCCGAAATATTGTATTTAAATAATTTTTTTTGTCAAAATGTCCTTAAAACCATTTTATGCATGTATTCTAATCTAAGTGACACTAAATATCATGAAAATTATCCATTTATGCGCTTTTTTAAAATCACGGTTCCGAACGTAGTCGGGCACCTTAACTATCTGAATTATTAACTCTCTCTCTCTATTTAATTTTATATTAACCACTTAATTGTAATTGATGAGAATACTCGTCATGCGTAAAAAAGTAGTGACCATTGGCTATTTAAAATGTAATTTTTTAGAAAAACAAAACATATTCTCAAATTTCAAGATGTTTAGAATATCTTGAGTCCAGCCGGAGTAAAACAAATACATAAATAATTTGAAAAATTTAAGGTGAACTCATGCATTTCCGTATGCATCAGCTAAAACGTATAAGTTTGCATAACGAATTTATTTATGAGCGATGATAATGCATTTTAGATGTTTTTTAGTATCCTTGTTTCGGTGAATACTATTCCACAGGAGAAATTTAAATTCTTTCCTTTATATGTATTTATTTTTATTTGCGTTTTTCGAGTAATCTTTATGCAACACATGTTTGTGTTAAGGTATCCGACTACGTTCGGAACCATGATTTTGCAAAAGCTTATAAATGGAAAACATTTATGATATTTAGTGCCCCTTAAATTAGAAAATGTATATAAAATTGTTTTAAGAATAGCATTACAATAAAAAAATATTTAGGTACAATATTTTGACAAAAAAGGAACATAGAATGACCCCTTTTCAAAATATTCTCCTTCTGTGAAAAATGCTTTTATTATAATAATATTTTGCCTGTATATAGCTCAGACCTCTGTACAGAGGCTCAACTAGAATTTTTGAAATATATAACTTAGAAGTGGGTTTATCCATGTTTTACGACAACAGAGGAAAGACATTTTAAGAAAAAAAGCCGAAAATTATTTTAGTGGGTTGTATTTTTGAAAATAATGTGAATTTTTCAAAATTCCTAGTTGAGCCTCTGTACAGAGGTCTGAGCTATATTCAGGCAAAATATTATTATAATAGAAGCATTTTTCACAAAAAGGGAACATTTTGAAAAAAGATTATTCTAAGTTAACTTTTTGTCGAAATATTGTATTTAAATAAATTTTTGTTTGTCACAAAATGTCCTTAAAACCATTTTATACACGTATTCTAATCTAAGTGAACTAAATATCATGAAAATTATCCATTTATGTACTTTTTTAAAATCACGGTTCTGAACGTAGTCGGATACCTTAACCAAATAAATAAGTATTGGTGGTAAAATTGGCAATTTTATAAAATAAATCTATTTTTTATCCCATTTTTTAACATTGGCACTTACTCTGTGATTGCCGAGTATATTCGTCATCGCTGACATTCCGTGACACACATAGTTGCGAGCTCTCAAACGTAAGTGCCACAGTTAACTGGCTAATTTTGTTCAACATACTTAAAATTATTTTACTTTTATCCTTTTTACGTCACATCCAACATGAGTGTCAAGATATCAACAGAATATTAATGTGTGAATAATTGTTGCTTAAGAAAAAATTAAAGTTCTTTATGCTATTAATATAAAAAATGGGTAATTGTGGCATAAAAAAATTAATGAATTACTTACAGAACACATTCAAGATCACGTGTTCTTGCACTGATCGTTGAAAAACGTCATTTTTAGCTTCACAAGTAAATCGAGATCTGTGGTCCGCTGATGTTACAGGAACAGAAATTCTACTTCTGGTTGATGTACCTCCATGAGCTGCCTCCACAGTTTGAGATTGATGCTGATCTTTAAGTAGAGATCCTTCTTTCCACCACACAATATATGCCACAGGATTGCTACTACCAGACCAGCATTCCAAATTAACCTAATGAAAAATAATGTAAAATTGTAGCATTTAACATCAAAAATATATAGAAAAGTTGTTACACTATTTTCACTAAATTAATTTTTTTTCTGAATTTAAAAAACAAAAGAAAATTTAATTAGTTTTTAACCCCAAATAGATTAAAAGAGTTTAGTTTTGTTTCCATTCCTTTTTCATTTGTATCTAACGTATTTCACAGACACACACAAGCATTTCTTAACGCTACTTAACTAAAAAATTCCATGTGTAGTTAACTTATGTCTACATAACTAAATAATGTGGAATATAACTAACTCATATATTAAAAACTCATTACATATCTAGCTCACTTAACATACAATTAATTTATAATTAAAAAAAATAAGTAAGAGTGTTTTCTCAGAAAATAATATTGTTCTGCACTTGTATGTATTGTTTATTTGAGAATACTACAGAAAATGAAGTCCAAATACCCTTAAACAAAGGAAAAGTACGTACAAGTGACGAATACATAGTATATATTAATTTATATTATTAGACACACCTCAGAAAAATACTTTATAAAGGCATAAAGTTGTCTGTAAGGAAAATTAAGCGGCCAACATTTCAAAAACTGACTACTTTTTAAAAAGAAATGTGTAATCTTATGTTGTCTTCCGTAGTGTACTATGTGTTTATCTGATTCATCACCAAGACTACATAGGAACTGTAAGTTCATTTCGGAAGCATCCACACACACAACAACCTTTAATCTGACACTTTGTGATATTTTTCGGGTTTGTACGGTGTCCTCGACTTTAACGTTTTCATCATTTTCCAGTATTTTTTAATTATTCCCGCGCTGTTTTCGACCTGCAAGGGTGAGGCCGAGTTATCCAGAATAACGGGTTATCATGTACCGAGTTTTCGGGACTCTACTGTATAATCATGAAATAATATCTTATACTCCACATAAAAAGATTATATTTGTATACCTCATCTACGAAATAATTACAATTTTTAAAAAATCATTAGTATCAAATCAAAATAGAATATGTATTCAGTGTTAATTCATACGTATAGATGTGCGTTTTATTGTAATGTATTGTAGTGTGTATTGTTTTAAAATGGTTCAATTTTAAACCAAACTTTCTGATTATTTTTCATAACTTTAATAAGTTATCTGAAATGAAACTTCATTTCTTTTTTGGATATTTGCTGTAATTCAATACTACTTAGATTATATCTCGTTTATATAATATATATATATATATATATATATATATATATCAGGACCCAGTCCTGTTGGTAAATGAAGGAAGAAATTCATTAAAATATCTGTGCTTCGGAAATATCGGTGCAGTCGTATGGAACAAAAGACAGCATAACAGGGAGGAGTCACCAGCCTCTTTTCTCGATTATGCTCTTATCTATGCCAGTACTCGGTCTACTTTACCCTATGTCAGGCTTCAGGTCTGTTATTAAATGAAAAACGTCGTCATATTAAAATGTCAGTACTTTATTATCGTTCGTGCATCACCATTTGAACATGGCGGCCACTTGGTGCCTAATCGGATAGAACAAAAGACATCCTCACAGCAAGGAGTCACCAGCCTCTCTTTTCTGTTACTCACTAATTTACGTCAGTGCGCTCGCTCTACCTTAAATAGTCCTAATCACCCTAAAACCCATACGCGTTAGGAAAGAGTGGGCTCTTTTTTTATTCATTATTCAATTATTTTTTACCTTAAACCTTCCAGACCAGAAATATATATATATAATATATATTTCCTAAGAACATACAGACATAATTTTTGAGCAGTTTGAATCAAAGCGAAAAGTATGGAACCTAAGATAAAGATATTGATTCTACCCCATGCATATATTCAACTTTTCAAATACAAACTGTTTGATCTTGTCTTCCGTTATAACAACGGATCAAGTTGAAATGCTTTTTGACATGTTTCGAATCTTCCAAAACAACAAAAACGAACAATTTTAGGGAGTTCTTGAAATATTTTAAGATTGCGTTCAAGAAAACAAAATGCATCCTGTCACTAAGAACATATTCCTTCCTCTTCTGTTCTCCCCTAGATGCACTAAAAAAGAATGATTTAGTGTATGCATATCTTAGTACCAAATCGCATTTTTCGAAGGTGTTTTTCCGTAATATTCCTCCAAAAGTAAATAAAATAACCCCGAAGTCACATTTTAGGCACATAAATCAAATATAGGCCATATATTTATTATTATATTTTATATATTACTTTTTAAACTTCAGGTCTCTGTAATAAAATGTATTAACAGTTTATATATAGCAATGGGGTTTCGATTAAAATTCTTATTATTTGCCTTTTTATAAGATTAGAATTAACCCTATATCTTACTTAGTTTATAGTGTATTATTTCAAATGGGATTTTTAATTTGATTCATTCTTTATCAAATTAAGGGCAGAATAATTAATTTTTATACTTGTTAATTCCATTCTTAATAACCCGGCATTCTCCCATACTCGGCCGCTCTTCGGTCCACATTAGGCCGAGTTTTCGGGACATTACTGCATACAGTTCGATTGATTATTGTTTCTGTGTGGCAGTTCTTAGAAAAAAAATAAAATGAAGAGTATTTAAATTGTTAGTGTAAATTAAATTTAGTGTAAAAGTTCATTAATTTTTTTTTCTTTGTAAAATCAAAATCTATTCAGAATATTACTACGTTTCTTCCGATAATCTTATTAAAAATATCGTAAATTTAGAGTGAATAAGTTTAAATTGAAGATTTTACGTTTATAAAATATATGCGAATTTGGAAAAATCTCATTTAATATTAAGGCAAAAGATTTTACCTCTCTTCCAAACCAACACTCACCAAGCATCAATGTACCATTCATAAGCTTATTAAAATTTCATATTTACAAAGCAAATGAAATTATCCTAACATAACGATGTCTTTATTCATTCCAGATTTCCACAAATCCTAACCGCAAGAGACATAAACAAAGTCTGCTTTAAATAATTTGCGTGATGGTTCGAAATAAACAACCCGGTAACCTCTCTGGCTAGTATGAAATTTCATAGCCAGCTCCGTTGTCGAAACACACTTTGAAACAGCGGGAACCAATTTAGACTGCTAAAGCTGATTTATCCTCAATGATACTAGTTAATTCATTCAAATATGCGGTTGAAATGAGGGCGAAAACGATACGTTTAGTTCTAGAAGCCGCTTATAATGAAGCGCGGATAATGGAGGATAGCCACAAAGCATAGAAAATGCTAGCCGAGTCTTGCATGTCAATTATTAATCAACTGTACAAGGCGTAAGCGAACATTGCCTTTTCTCTGTCCTTATTAAAACGATTTCATTGTGGGCATAAAAGAGCCACTGTTGAAATGGGGACGTTTCTCCTCGAATCTAAGCCCCAGTTTCATTTGCTAATAAAGACTAGATCTCTATAAAAATGAGATTTTAGAAGAAGATGATTAAATAAATATATCCTCCGAGTTATATATATTAGATTTGAAGGAATTATGGATAAGAATAACTACTTTACAGCTAACGTTTTATGTTTAAAGATTTAAGACATGGCATTATTTTTATTAAAAGGTCCTGCAATTTAGCTTTTAATTATGATCATCATTCGAAGCGATTTAAAAAGCGTAATTAGTATTTTAATTCGTCTATTAAAATGGTTGGTATATTATGACCGTAAAATTGCTCTGTTGCTTAACCGTTCTTTTTGTTTCGCATCGAAGTATTATGGAGATGGAAATGATTCCTCCAATTAAAAATGTCATAAAAAGATAAAATTAATTCAATGCCATTGAATTGCACTTAGAAATGAGAGGAGGGAACAAAATCTTGAAAAGGTATTAAGGACTTTAAAGCATTTATAACCAAATGAATTTTTCATTTTGAGTAGAATTACATTCTTTTTTAAAGAGATGTTTACAACTCTCTTTAACACAGATTCTTAAATTGTAAATTGCTTTCGCTTTAGGAGGTTAAATATACAGCGCTGGTTTACATTTATTTTTCATTCACGTTGTTAATTTATTGGTATTATGATGTTTAAATAGATTATTTGCTATTTAAACCAATTCAGACGTTTATCGTTTTTAATTATTTATTATTAAAATGAGATTTTTGTTACACTTAAAACTTTCACTAGATTAGATTATTAAAACATTTTATTCAAGCACATAAAAGTCAATAAGTTGGTTTTGATACCGAACGAATCATGTTTAAATAATTAATCTGTAAATTTATGAAAAATATTTCTGTAGTAAAAATACAATATCCACATTGAAAATGCATACGTATTTATAATAAATTAAAGTATTTTTCTTTGGTTTTTGAATTCATTTTTCAATTCCTACTCTTAGCTCGTATTGTCTATATATTTATTTATTTATATATTTATTTATCTATCTTGGTGGAAGTTTCAATCGTTAATAAAATACATTTTAAAGCGCTGAATTGAGCTGAAATTTTATATACAGGATTATTTTGGATGACAATAGAATAATTTAATTATAATTAATAAAAATTAATTGATTAAAACTAATTATTTAAAGAATTTCAAATACAGAGAGCGACCATTTTGGCGACTTGTGTGAAAATTTGAAAAGGTTTTTTTCTCACGTGTTAAAGCATTAAGTTGGAATGAAATTAAAAGGACAATACGATACTTTAATGATAATTAAAAAAAACTAATTACCACTTAATGTTGTGATTCTGTCCTATGTATATACATATTTATATTAAATGTAACTATTTAATAAAAAGTAGCTAGAATAAAATTTTTCGTTGTTGATCTAAGTAGGAATTGACTTAAAAACTATTTTTTTATATTACTTGTTTAAGTTTTAAGCCAAATTTTTCTGGTACGATATATCATAAGGCAATGCTTATTTTTAATTCTTATTTTATAATTACTATTCCACTAGTCTTATTAAGTCTTTAGGACTTTATCCGTTCATGAGTTATTCGTAGATTAATGATAAAATCTTTCATATAATCATATAGTGCACTTAAATGAAAGATACTTTGAGCTTAAATAAAATTCATTTTCAGCTACGCAATAGGATCATTTATAACTGCGAATATGAAATAAATCTTACCGTATTTCCTTCTCTTGGTTGCAATGGTTCAATAGAAATAGTAACGTTTTGTGGTGGAACTGAAAGGATACAAAGAACACTTCTGTAATTATGTATTGAAAAAATAACAAATATTGATAAAATGCATTGGAAGTTAAATTTTAAGGATTTTATGATGCAACTTAACAATCAAAGGAGATATAAAGTTACTGCAAGCATAATACAGACTTTTATTGTTTCATTGAAAAATGAGTCCGTTTTATGTATACGAAAGGCTTAATCCATTAAGATCACAAAATGCGAAAATAATAATATTCCTGTGATATTGTTTTTCATTTGGAATACCTTAAGGTATCCGACTACGTTCGGAACTGTGATTTTAAAAAAGCGCATAAATGGATAATTTTCATGATATTTAGTGTCACTTAGATTAGAATACATGTATAAAATTGTTTTAAGGACAACATTTTGACAAAAAAAAATTATTTAAATACAATACTTCGGCAAAACTTGAACTTAGAATAACCTTTATTCCAAATGTTCCCCTTTTGTGAAAAATGCTTCTATTATGATAATATTTTGCCTGTATATCGCTCAGATCCCTGTACAAAGGCTCAACTATGAGTTTTGAAAAATTCACATTATTTTCTGAGTTACAACCCATTGAAATAATTATCGGTGTTTTTTTCTTAAAATTTCTCCCCTCTGTTGTACTAAAACATAGATAAACCCACTTCTAAGTTATATATTTCAAAAGTTCTAGTTCAGCCTCTGTACAGAGGTCTGAACTATATACAGGCAAAATATTATTATAATAGAAGCATTTTTCACAAAAGGAGAATATTTTGAAAATGGGTCATTCTATGTACATTGTGAAAATATTGTACTTAAATAATTTTTTATTGTAATACTATTCTTAAAAAAATTTTATATACATTTTCTAATCTAAGTGGCACTAAATATCATAAATATTATCCATTTATACGCTTTTGCAAAATCACGGTTCTGAACGTAGTCGAATACCTTAATTTTCTTTTTTATTTATAATAATGAATGTAGTTTGATACCTAAAAATAATTTAGAAACCACTTACTTTCATTTTGCATGTAAGTATTTTTTTAACTCTTTTGCTAAACTTAGGGATTAAAATTCTATTTAAGAAGAAATATATGATTTAAAATACAATTTAAACTTTCAAAGTGATCTATTAAGAAATACTCAATTATAAAATTTGTGAACTAAATTATATATATATATTACACTTACAATAATTTGATTGGTAACTGTCATTATGAAAAGTAAGGAATGAAACTTCCCCCTCCACCCCCTCATAAATATGTGCATCATTTTCTTTTTATTCTTTCAGACACAAATTAATTCTAAGTCAAGTTTAGATACACGAAGATTATACAAATTACATACAAGATATATTTTCACTAAAGACGCAGCAATATGCTTAATTTCTGTGCTTTCTTCGCTTCATCTTTTTTCAAAACTTATTATAGATGAGAAACTGATTACTTAAATGAAAATGACAGTTTCAGAATTTTTTAAAAAAATATATAACCTATTACCTTAAAATCAAGTAATTTCAATTATACGGCTCACTTAGCTTGGAGTAATTAGCACATTTAGTGAATTTACAGGCGTGATTAATTTGCATAACGAGTCAGCTTGAAAAGTGAGCCACGGGTACAAAAGCGCTGAAAATATTTGATAGACAGGATAACACGATAAGTAGGTGGAGGAATAATGGGCACATAAATTTATAGAATATTAAATTACTAACAGCAAAGGCTTAAAGGCTGGTCATTCATTTGGGTGTTAATATGAAGTAAGCATATGCGAAAGGTATAAGGAGTGAGGTTCTAAAATGGATTTCTCTCGTATTTTGATATTAGTAAATATATAAATTTTTAATTGTGTATCTCAACCAGTACTTTAAGAGAACTAAAATTTATATTATTTGTAGGATCAGTGTATAGTCATGAGTCACAAAATGCTAAAATCTCGAACTCTTTTTTATTCATCATGAAATTATGTATATTTTTATTTTAGTATGCACGATACAAATTTTTAAAAACATACAAATACAACAAAATCATTTAAAAAAAACAATTCACTGTTAAATTCTTTTGTTATTAAAATGTCTTTCTGTACCTAAAAGTGTTTGTCGTACACAATTTTTTTTAAAAAATGTATTTTACTAATTTTTTCTTACGTTTAAATAGAAAGTAAAGACTTCAGCAGATCAGCTTTTTTTATTTGCTTTAATAATAGAGAAGAAAAATGCTTTTAAACAATGTAATGAAATTTATTTCCAATAAAAGCATTTCAGCTACTTTTGTGGTTGAGAACATTTTAGACAGTTTATTAAAATGATGATATGTGATACGATATTCTTGGGTTCGAAAATCTTTCATTATAGCTGTTCTGTGCGTACCACTGGGCCTTCAAGCAAATGGCCCTACTGTCTTCTAAAAGTGTCGCAGTAAATAGCTCATCAAATTTGTGGTATAATTAATTTAAATTCTCAAAAATATTACTTTATTTCTTATTTTGTATACTAAAATTTTAAAAAAAATATATGAAATGTGGATATATAATAATTTTAATGTATATTTTAGTAAGTATTCTGTATTGTATAATTATTCTATTATTATTATTTTATTTCAATTGTACTTGGTATTTAATTGTTATTGAAATAGTTATTAGCATAAATGTCAATTTTTCTTAAAAAGTTTTTTGTAATATGATTCATTATTTCTGTCCTGAAAATTAAGTTAAACGTCTTAAGTGCGTAGTGGCTAAAACGTCTAGCCAACACCCAGGAAAAAAAACCCTCATCAGATATTTTTTTTTGTGACAAAATAATGTTTATAGATTATTAGAACATTACATTTATCAATTACTTTATCACAGAAAAGTGTATTTTAGCTTTGTGCCTGCGAAAAGGATAAAAAGTGTGTCACTTCAAACTATGGATATTTCTTGCGTAGTTGCTTATAGAAATTTCAAAAAGGTGAGTGCAAAAAATTTGCATTTTGTTTGGACCCCTGGAAAATGAATAACCCTGAATTACTAAACATAATGTTTGGTCCCACTGGATTCATTAAATCGGGCCTACTTTATATATATATATATACAAAAAACAATAACTATTCAGAAACAGACTCTATATAAGGCTTGTTTAAAATGCTTAAATATATTTCAGGTTACAAATGTTCATTTCCAGAAATATTACAGTGAAGGCTTATTGATTTATATCAAAATAAAAAAATAACTTCTAAATAAAACTTTAAAGAACGATATTCCTTAAAATATTTACTTCTTAAATTTGTTTTCCTACTATAAAGAGCAAATGTTAAAAAACTGTATAAAATGAAGCTGCATATTTTAACACTTCTTTGTGATAGCAAGCAAATAATGAAGGGAAAAAAATATTTCTTTTTTAGCGAATAATGAATGAAGAAAAATACAGATTGTTCCTTTTTACCTCAGAAAGCAATCGTTTTAGGATGAAAAGAAAATATAAAAAGAAATATTTCCTTTTCATGTAAAAAAGTATTGATTGTAGAAGATTATATATTTCTTGTTATTCATAAAATCTCTCAGAACAAGAAAAAAAATCAAGAAACTCTTATATTTGCATAAAGTCGTTATTTTTTTCTACATTGAACTTAGTAATCAGAATAATTTACGAAAGAATAAAAAAAATTATCAATACTTCAATTGACTTATTTTGCAAGTTTAAATCTTTTTTCAAAGAATTGCTTAATTAAAATATTTTTCTTTCATTTTTACTTATATTAAACTCTTATACAGCAGCTTAATGATATCATGTACCTTTTGTAGAGCTTTAAGAATTAAATATGCATAAACTCATTTCTGTTCCGATAAGAAAATCTTACACTCTCATTGCATTAAATTAACAAGTACAAAAAAAAAAAAAAAAAGTAATTACTTTAAATTAAATCACGTGAATTTTTTTTAAATCTACATCAAATAGAAGCAATTTTTTTATGTGTTTCTAAATATTCTGTATAATTTTAAAAAAAAACCTCAAAATTCTATATTTCTTTTAAATAATATTCATCGGGAGATATAGTGCTTAAATATTTATAATTATTTATTTATTATCTTAGCAATCTATTTAACTATTGTTTGTTAAGAATATAATGGCATTTTACGTATTAACTCAAAAATTGAATTGGACAACACTGATTATTTAATGTTTTTTAAAACTAATTAATTAATGGTCTTGTATTACTACTGGTTAAAATCAATCTGAACATCTGTGTTTGTAAAATGCTATATAATTAACGAATGCATCTCAAGAATTTTAAATTAAGACTAGCACCATTGATTGAGGGCTTTTCTTTTAATAGTTCTTAAGAAAATGGTTTTGTTTTTCTTTAAAGCAATCTGAATTACAGAACATAAAAATATCATTTTTATATGACACCACCGCAAAGCGAGCACAACTGATTCCCGCTTTCCACTTTTTTTTCTTACTCCTTTTTCGTGGCATCGAAGGGTTTTATTTGGTATTAACACTTCTTTCAGATGAAAGAATTTTTTTATAAAAAAGAAAGCATATAAAAAAAAGAAAAAAGTATTTTTTTTCAATGTTTTTTAGGATAAATCTTTAGTCAGACTTTTTGCCCTAGAAATTTCAGAGCTAAGGGCCTCAGACCTTACATGAAGATTGAATTATTCTTTTTTTTCCCCCTGCTTTTATCACATTTTTTATATATCAACTCATCTCAACTTGGAAGGCCTTCTTTCATCGTAGTTGCATTTTCTTCAGATGGGAGAACATTATGAAGCTGTAATTTCTTTTGGTGGAAACATATTTCCTCTAGAGGATTTCTTTTGAGTTGAGGTGTTTCTGGAAGTTTGAACTGTTAGATGATTGAAAAAAAAAACTCATTCTTTTGATCTATCAATAAATACACTTTTCCTTTCTTTTGCCCAAAGGACGATTGTTGATCAGTTGATTGTTCCTGATAATAAAAATCTGAGGAAGACACCAAATATCCCATTTGATTTGAATGATCGAATGATTGGTGTATGTAGTCAAAATTAAAAATGTAAATTACAGTAAATATTTTATTATTGCATTGAACTTACAAACTGCTAAAAAAACTAAAAACTAGAAATGAGTAAAATTTGATCTCAAATGCAATACAAATAGTACTCTTTTATGTTTTTAGATTTAAAAGGTGTGATACAAGGAATATTTTTATGCAATTTACTGTACGATGATATCGCTACGTACAAATATTCCGTAAGCGTTAAATGTAAATAATATAAGACTATTCAATCTTATTTTTAAGAAATAAACTATTATTTACTAATACTGATTATTATCACATGCATTAATTTGATTAAAAAATATTTTTTTACCCATAATATTTACATCAATATATATCAGACTATTTTGTCAGAACAGAAGTTTATATTTTTATAGAATTAAATTTAATTTAAAAATATCCAGTTTAAAAAAATATGCAGAAAATTATTGTTGTTTTTAAGAAAAGTATTTAATTTAAAATTTGTTGTCTAAATACTGGATCTCTTTATCCTAATAAAGACAAATTAAGTTCACCAATTATTTAATAAAGGTTTTTAATTCGAGGAAAATAATTGCGATTTAATCCTTATGGGTTTTTTTAAATAGGTGATACAAATAGGGATTGTTCGATACAATATTTTTTTAAAAAATATAAGTTTTTCACAGACAACTGATTCAATCAATTAATTTTACAAGCATTGGTATCAGAATAGGATTATTTTTAATGTTATATTATTAAAGCGAAGCCATACACTTAAAGTTTGCTTCCGAATTCCCTCTAAATCATTAACTTTTAAGAAAAAAATTAATTTTTGCATGTTGAATTCGATCTATAATCCCTTAGAAGACAACATTATACATGATTCTCAGCTGACTTATATTAAGTTATAGTTATAACTATTGTATAAGCAATTAGACATGAAGCACATATACCCCAGAGTAGAAATATAAATAATATTACACTGATTGAAATAAAATTTCTCGATATCGGCTAACTCAAAGCTATGAATGACAAAATAACATCTTTTTTTCTTTAAGGAAGCATGATTATGTGTATTACTTCTTTTTGCGATGTAGAGTTTACCTCATTACAAAAATAAAATTAATTTTTATATCTGAAACATACTTTGAAATAGATGAAAATCTTCAAGAATATCAGCTTTTAAATTGTGACATTACTATCTTATATGCCTTATACATACTTTGAATAAAAAATCCTTCTGTTAAAAAGAAGATAAAAAACGCTACTATGCTTTTTATATTTGTTCATTTTAGCGTTATATTTTTATCATAAGAGTACCGTTAAAAATTGTTCACAAATCGTAACTTTTGATACTTTACATTTCCGCTTTTTTTGCTCTAAGTGACAATTTTGAAAATTCTTCTAAAAAGAAACTGTTTTAGTAATTGTACTGATGAATTGAGGTAGAAGTATGAAACTGTTCTAAGTTCGTTCATTCCAGACATATAAAATACCTTAAGTTATAAATAAAATTTTCAAGTCTTTTTTAAGAGTTCTGTAAAAAAAATAGGTAAAAATAAATAAATAATTAAATTATAGTCAATATCAAAATTTATAAGAGTAATACTTACACAATACTATGAGCTTGACTTCTGTTGACAATGGTTTCATATTAGCACTGTTGTTAACTTCACAACGCACATTTAACTCGTTATCAGCCGCATCAACTTCAAAGGTTAAAATACTTGATATATGTCCAAAAACTAGACTCGTTACACTTTGAACCTATCAATAAAAAATAAAAGTTTATAAATACAGCGGATATATTCCTGCCAGTATATATTTAATAAGATTCAAAGTTTGATAATAATACAAAAAAGCGACAAATATTTCAAACAAGTATTTGTTAAAAAGTGTTTCTATAACTCCAGGACAGATGTTTCCATTTATCAATTGAAATAGTCGGAAAAGATCTACACAGATATAGGGATAGAATTAATATGAACTGTGTTATTTCTTTTAATAAAACTCTCTTAAAAAATTCTTTAAGCTAATATTTGTTCAGTTTTTTCACCTATTACTTCGTTTTAAATTAAATACTTACTAGATTGCCTATGAATACTTTATTTCTACCAAAACTTACAGGTTTTTGTATGGTATTTCAATGCTCGTTCTTTTTTCAAACAATTTTTCATCAATGAATACTTGATATATGTAGGACTCCATTTATATTAATTTATTTCGAAAAATGTTTTTTTCTGCTCACTTAGCGTTAATTTTAAATAATTTTAAGTCATAATTAATAAAGCATGACTAAAATAAATGTGTTTATTTCATAACATATTTTCTATTGAATTTTTAATAAATATCAAGAATAATATAAGAAATAGTTAGAGTTATCAATTCTGAGTATTATAAAATGAATAAAGATGCACATATAATATTTGTAAGGATTTAAAAATAACCATACACGATTGCACATACATACACAGAAAGAATTTTATTTTGTGTTGAATGCTAGAGACACTCCTTAAGGTACTGTAAGCCAGATTTTTATGCATTTTAAAAATTCTTGATCGTTTTTTGTTTGCTGAAAGCAACCGAGCAAATAAATTTGCCAAATAAGATAAAAAGAAGTGGAGTGTTTGAATTGCATAATGCAAAAACATATCGATTATTGAAAAGCTTTTATAAATATTTCGTAAAAAGCATTCATAGAGGTTTTAATATACATATATTTTAAAAACATCACTTAAGATGAATTACTTGAAGCAAACAATAATTTCAACTGAACAGAATTTAGACTAGGGTAATGTCTATAAAAGCCTTTTCCCACACATACACATAAAAAAATAACATAAATGTAACAAGAAAAAACATTCATAGCTGAATAACTTAGTTTTATTTTAGTGGCTAATATTTGGTGAATATTAATGAAATAAAGAATTAAAATGCCGCAATTGGCAACAACATAAAATCTTAGTAAAGAAACATTTTAATTATGTATCATAGCAACAACAGAAAATATTTGTTTTATTTCAAATAGGGCTGCGGATTGGTACATATACAATTGCAGACAAAGCACATTTCCCAGAAGCTGATATATCTTTTTAGTGTCGTACCATATAGGTAAATACAAATTGCCACAATGTAATTTTGACTCCCATTCTGATCCCCAGAGAAAAGAACCTGAGCTCTGATGATGAGAAATTGTCCTTTGAATTTTTTTGCTGACAGAACCCAATCCAAACAGGTACTCTAGGAATCTTTAACATGTGACACATTCATACGACAAGCAAACTATTGATTTTATAAATTATGAAAATCCACCAATTTGGGTAGGGGTCGAACCCGGCTTAACCAACTAAGCCACCCAACTGGCTTAAATTATCTGTATAACAAAATATTCTCACAGTAGATAAAATCAGAGAGTATGTTTTTATTGAAGTAAACATTTCTAAGCTATAAAGATGACAAAACACTAATGAAGTTTTGTAGCATATATCCAGTCAACTAAAAAAATCAAATATTGCTAGACGGTCGTTGTTTTAAATTAGAGTTAAAAAATAAATAATGTAACAGTTAAATTTCCTGCGTAAGTATAAACTGTCCATTTATCGATAAAAATAAAAATCAAGCCCCGCAAAATGTTTTATCAGTAATATATTACGTTTCAGACACACAAACATTTTAAGGAAATTGATTAGAATGAAGAGTAAAAGCTTCTGCTTGTTTAGGTTCTTAATGAATAAAATTAGCAATAATCTCAAATACTTTCAACACTTTTATTGAAGAGAGAGAAATACGTCAATTACTACTGCTATCATGATATTTAGATGGTAGTAATTGTTTTAAGTAGATTACACAGAGAATTAAATTAGTAACTACCCCTCTTTCACAAAAATGTACTAATGGGGGAAATGTGCGAGCAATATTGACATAGCTGCAAAGGCAATGACTAATTGAAAAGCAATGAATTCATAAATATTAGGGAGCCTCGGAAAATTCTCCGTTTCTTCTTCCTTTTGCTGCAGGTAACAAATATACTTCAAGAAGATATTTATTTGTCGGAAAGCAGATGTTGTTGCAGACACATATCATCGACGCCCGAAGCGCTTTCACTTTATTTTGCTGTCAAATAACTTCGCGATAGAGATAAGTCGCTAGGTTTATTTCGCAAGAGATGGTGAAAGCTCCTCTTCCAGATGTTAGAACCAAGGAATTTGGCATGGCCAATATATTTCCTGCCAATGAGTGTTAATCATTTCACTTATCTAAACCCTCGAAATAAGAAAATGTAGGAGGATAAATAGCGTCTCTTCCATTGTTTTTAAAGAAGAGTTTGATCTGAAGCTTTTTGACAGAACTCTTTCGATCGCTCCGGGCTATGAGCTTTCCTATATTTACTATTCTCTAAAACCATTTTCTAAAACGACTCAAAGATTGCTGAGGGAAAATCAACAGAGTCCAAAAATTGAAATTTTTCAGGAGGAAGGAAATAAATGTTTAAAATGCTATAAAAAAGTTATATACTTTTATACCTTTTCCAGGAGAGATACTTTGGATGCTTAGTGTTTAATCTTTCCTATTTTTCTCATAGAATTCAGAAAAGTTAATTATGTTTCATTTTTTTAAAAATGTGTTAATTACAAGAATTTGCTCTCGTTTCAAATTTTAAAAGTTTTAGATTCAATATGTGGACTAAAACTTATCACAATCGCTAATTAATTATGTAACCATGCACAAGTATCTGCTAAAAACATTTTTATCAATTTGTTCCAAGATATAATAAAATTAATTTTTTTTTATCTTGTAAGCATTTTCTTCGAAAAAAATGCTATTGTTTTGGCAAATTAATAATAAAATGTTTACAAAAAAATCATATATTAAGTATGAAGACTAAGAATTTAAGACGATAACTTGCAGATAACCCCTTTTTAATTTTATATATTTAGATTTTAATAAATACCATTTTAAATATGTTTTCTCAAGTAGTTATTTCTTAAATATTTATTTCACAAGACATATTTAACTCACTAATATCAAAACTGTATCATTAGCTGTATTTAACTTGATTAACTTATTTTGACTTAAAAATGAGAGCCAAGGATTCTGATATTTTTATTCCATATATCTTTCCTAATTTTTGTTTTGAAATAAGGAAATTTATCATTTTATATTATGTAGTAATCCATAAACTCTTTTATGTAATTTGAAAGTACACGGAATGATTACAATATGAATTATGACTAGAAGCTTTCATTGTCTTTCGATATATCTAATTAACTAAATCGGATTTGAACATAATGTTTTACAGAAATTAGGGGTTTGTCCATACATTTAGTTTGTTTTCGTTTTAGGCTCTTTATATATTATGCAAAGTCTGCCTTTAAAGCTTTTTTGTTCATTAAGTATTCGAATAACTGCTCTTTATTGAATAACACAATACTAAAAACTTAGAAGGAATTTAATGGAAAGAATTTATTTAATTAAGTCTAGTCCTTTCTCAAGGGGAAACAAGCGATCATGTGGCAAAAATTAACTTCTTTTTTAATTTATAACAGTCTATTTAATAATAAACACCCCAATAAAATACATATACGTTTCTTTTATATTGGATATGTTTGAAATTTTTTTCAAATTAATACATTAGTTCAATATTTATTAAAAATTAATAGATAATTAAATACATATCAGATAGATTTCTGTAGAGTTTTCATTTTTTCAAATGCTTTAAATATTTTATAAAAATATGTGATTAATCCCCCTCAATATTCAATAACAAACATCAATGAAAAAATGTAAATAAAAGAATCTTGAAGATATCTGGATGTTTTAGTATACTTACTTTTAGAGTTTTTGTTTCAAATCAAATATATAAATTTTAAAGGTCAAAGATAAACGTAAGATTATTTTTAAAAAATACTGAATACTGCTTCATAGATTATTTGAGATAAGGGATATGATGTACTAGCTGGTTAAATTTTACCTTTTCTGTATTTCTCACCTAATGATTTAACATGATTCTTCAACAGTGTTCTTCTTTTGTAGTATTTAATGAAAGGTAAATGTTCTGAAAACTGATTGATATAATATTTTTAGTTTATTTGCAACTTATTAATAATCTTGAATTATCAGCTAAGTCAGTGGTTCTTAAACATCCGATCGTCGGGGCACGCGCGGGGTTATGTATCTGCCTGACATCGTAGACCTTTAAGATTTCGAACACTCCTCCCTGCCCCTTTTTTTTCTTTTGGAGGCTGGGAAGTTCATTGGAAAATAAAAATGCATTCTAAGAGTTACTCGAATCTTTCACATACTCGATGTTTTGAATTGAACACCATACAGTTCCTTCATCGAATGAAATTTCTTCGAGGCATTAAGAGATATTTTTATTTGTAAATGTTTTAACTTAAAAGCCGTTAGCAAAGTTTTTATCCGTTCAAGTTAATTATTGTTTTTAAATCAATTTTTCTCTATTGATAATAGTTTCTTGATTGATTTACATGCATTCGGATTCTTTGTCGATCCTTAAATAAATAAATATTGTTGCAATGATGTCTAGTTACGAAACTAATAATTCTAATTAAAACCAATATACATACACATTGTTCAAAAAAATAGGAAGGCACATGGGTTTAATGAAGTTATTCAAATACCCTGGTGTTCAAAGTTAAAAGAATTTTTAGATTTTGTGGATTATCTCTAGAACTACCAGACAGACTTTAATGAAATTTGGTATGCATATAGGGCTGATATAATACAAAAAATAAATAAATAAATAAATAGTTAAAATACACAAGCATGATCATACGTAACACTCTTCGATTGATTGATTGCTTGATTGAATATTAACGTCGCACTGTTCAGCTACACAAGGGTTTCTGGCGACGGACCACGTAATTTTGAACCATGGTCAAGTGACGTGGACGACACCTGAGCTGGCACCCCCCTCTCCTAACTACCACTCCACACCAACGGGAGGGCGTTTCAGCTCTCGACAGATTTAACGTGCATCGCTGCCCTACACGGCGGGTCTTTAGTGGTACTGGGCTCGAACTCGTGACAAGGCATTCCACGATCCGATACCTATACCACTCGGCTACCGCGGCCGTAACACTCTTCGAAGTCTGAAGGTATGTCACAGCAGTAGCAGAATATAACAGAAAAATTTATTAATATGTGGTGTGGTCTCCTCTTAACAGATAAATAGTCCTTTCACTGTTGTTCTATACCGAAAATAAGGGAATTTATGTGTTCCTGTGGCAAATTATCCCACTCGTTCAGCAACTAGGATTTTCAAGGCTTGGATGGTTCTCAGAGGGGAGTTGCGAGTTGCAATTGCTCTCCTCAAAGCGTCACAGGCATGCTCTATACGGATGAGGTCTGGAGATCTAACTGGTCAAACCTGCGAAGATCCTCACTTTCTAGAAATTTGTCAACCAGAAGAGCTCTATGTGCCTTGCGTTGGCATCCATTGAAAATAATCAGGGCTAACTGTATCCTTTAAAAGGCGAATATAGTCTCACATTAATAGGCCAATAGTGCTTCTTTGAAAGACATGGGGAAAAAGATGGAAAGTCGACGACCCAACGTGTTGCCGGGCCTTGACCAACAGACCTTAGCTATCGTAAGAGTCAATTTCTCGGACATTGGAAGGCAGGTAGAGGGTTCCTGGCTCTCTCTCCATATATTCTCACCGCACTCTTATCTCGTTAATCTCATCGCATCTATGGAACACAGGTGTGCGACTGTCTTAGCATGTTAGAGTGTAACACATACAAAATTAAAAACATCCTGAATCCTTTTCAAATAATATATATATATA
>BMAV01020502.1:1479281-1498714 GCA_019973955.1 Trichonephila inaurata madagascariensis | reverse complement strand
TTTTAAAACATATAGCATAGTCATCAACATTCCCTTGCTTACTTTAATTTTTTGAGCAGTATACATATATATATATATGACTTTGTATATTCTGTACATTTATTTATGATGTATTTCCCTTCGGAATAATTAAAAATTTTCTCAAGAGAATACTATGTTTTATTCTTGAATGGACCTTCTATAATAAAACAATCAACAACTTAAAAATTCTACATATTTTATTGACCTAATATTACATTTCAATACATGTGTATTTTCCTTTCTATGTCAATTCATGGCTGCTTGGCATAGGTTTCTTCACTTCTTTACTTACACTTCTAATTTTTTGTGCATTATATATACATAATCTGCTTAAAAATTATTTGCTTTTCGATTTTTTTTTTATTAAATTGATACTTTAACTTGATGAAAGATTCTGAGATAAATAGGAGGAAGAAGATTATTTATGGGAAAATTAAATGAGTTTCCCTCTGGTATGATAAACTTCTCAAACAAAAGTTTCTATAGAAACATTAAAAGCAACCCGCCCACATAATTAATATTCAAATTTCTTGCAATATCGATGGTATAAGAGCTTTAAGATATTCCATCGTTTGCACTGAATTTATTCTGTGGTATAATGAAATGTAATCTTAAGTTTCATAAGCATTTTATATTCAAATATTCTTCGAAGCAAATTATTCTTACCTTCAATTTGCATATAAAACATTGACTTCCTATCGTATTCGTCAAATAATCTATTTTAAGAAGAAGGATTTCAAGCCGGAGAAATTTAAATTGAAATACATTAGACTGATTACACACTATTTTAAGAAATGATACTTAGATATTGTTTCTTAAATAGTTTATAAAATGGAAATAACTTCAGATTCATAAAATGTAAGAAACAAAGTGTACTTTTATAAATAAATCGTAAGATATTGTTTTATTTCCATAACGGCAAATATATAAACATTTATAGTTTTTTAAAATTTTTAAGCCACATTTTTAGGGATACGATGTGCTCTATACTCATGCATAAGAGACACAGGAAATTAAATAATATGTTAAAAATCTGTCTTCCCAGACCAAAAAAAGAAATGAGTTTAACATGTAAATTAGCAATTTTATATTTTGCAATAATACATCTTACATAGTCAGAAAAAAAAGATAGCTTTCAGTTCAAATTGGAGTTCTTTTGTTGTAAATCATGTACATTCTATTATAATGAAAGTACTTCATTAAAAAAAAAATTGAGCCAGTTCACAGACGAGCCATAAATAAATATTAACTCTGACAGAAAATGAAATATTTAAATCATTAAGATTATATAAAAAATGCGCATGTATTATCACTACCATATAAATATATATATATATTCTAAAAATTACATTCAAAAGAATATGTAAATAAAATCTGAATTGTACATGTAACTGTTCTAATTGAAAAGACTCTAGATATATTGATTCAATATTATACCTTACAACAAAGGATGAGATTTAAAAAAGTATACAAATTATTTATATATATTTAGAACACACAAATGCATGCCTTAAACTTCTTGTGTGTCTGAAATCATACATAGAAAAGAGTTTTCTTTCTTTCTTTTTTCTTTATTACTTCTTTCTTAATTGTAATTTTTCTATTACAAATTGGATTTTACATTTGATGGAAACATTCAGTCTCTTTCTTAATTATTACTACAAATGTAAGGTAATTAAAAGAGACTTGAAAGAATGAAAAAAGTATGTGCTGAGTAAATTTATAATAAAAATAATGAAGTGTGGTATTACTTTCCTGTATACTTTACTTATATAATATAGTGTGCAACAATTAATAATATGTAATATAATTAATATAATAACGTATTTTAGAAACATTTAGTATATCATCAACTTCACAAATAAATTAAGCTTAAGGTTTTGCGAACGAGACAGCAATATTTTTTTACAATTAACTAGCTTCTATGCCAAATTTTGGTACAGATTTCCCAAAAAGATTCAGAAATCATAAGTAAAAATTTCTCACGGGGAATTTTCTTTGTTCTTATTACGTTTTCTTTCCTTGTCATTGGTTTTAAACAAAAGCTTCAACCACCAGTGATATGCAAGTGCAGAAAAGTAAGAATTAAATCATTTGAAAACATTCCCACAGTAATTCAACAGATTTTCGCGAAACATTGTTTAATCTCAAAATCTCATTTAAAGTCGAATATATTGGGTTTTCTGTGTTGTATTATTAAATCAAACTGTATTATTTCTGTTTGATCTAAACTAAAGACCTTATCACACGTACACGTTTCGGGCAGTTTTCCAACCAATTTCGAACAATTTCAACCTCGATGCCACAACAACGACTCTAAAGAACTATTTCCCAGTGAGCTGAGCAAGTTGTTCCAAATAAAGGTTGCTTGAAATTCCAGCCAATGGGGTTCTTCGGCGCACTAAGTCATAAACAAGCTAGCGGCCTCGGTCTCGTCAAACGCATCAGATATGGCGTATAATATTTTAATGGTGCATCATATTTTAACGGCGTATAATATTTTAAACAGAATGGTGTTCCATTTCTGTTAACGCCCATCAACAAAAGCGTGAGCGAAATAAAAGAAATAATTTTGGATGTTCGTTTTCCGAAGCAAAAAGAATCGGCGTGTAATGTTTCAATGCGGAGATAGAGTGCTACTGATGTAAGAGGATGTGGTTTTGCTTACGGCAACCGTTCATCCTCAGATTGATCGAAAATTTAGGCGAAAAAGTTGCACCAAAAATGCACGTGTGAAAGCCTTAAGATGAAAAATCAGTATTCTGACAAAGGAAGAAATGTTAAAATATATAAAGTATTAAAAATCTATTTTTTAAAAAAGGTTTTGGCGATTTGACTAACATTTCTTAAGACTAGATATAAGTTTAATCTATTAGGGAGCTTCCGATGAGAGTAGTAAAAGAATGAACTCAAATTGGAGATATATGGGTAATAATTGATTTTAAATTATTAAGTGAAGCAAACTAAAAAAATTATTCGTGTAAAAAATGACACCAAATTATGTCTCTACAGGATGTAAATGAATATAAATTGATAACTATTACCGAAACTAGTACAAAAGTAAGAAATAAATTAGTCCTGAAACGAAGGCTTCCGAATTTTTCTGTCAAAGATATTAAAACCCATGAATATTTCGGAACCTAGAACAATCTATTATGTTGAATGAGATGTTGCGTCACTTCTTAAATAATGCTCTAAATGTTAGTATCAAAATTTTGAAGAAAATATGACTCTTTTGTAATGGATTTCACTGAATGTAAAAAGTTGTCTAGTGAAAGTCTCCAACTCAGAAAGTATGTCTATATGAATTATGTAAATGGACCCATATATATATAGTTTCCTGCTAAATTTCACTATCAATGCATCAATACACAGGAATAAACAATCTTTGTCTCTAGTTCAGAAACAGAATTTTGATAAGAAACATTTGGGAATAATTGTTTATCCTTTGAAAAATTGCATGTTACTTGCTATATATGCTAGACAATTGTTTACACTGGATAGTCTCTAAAATTCCTTAAGATTCATCTGTTAGCTTAGTCTCAATGTTTGGTGTTGTTTTAAAACGGAAGAATCCCAAAAAATACGTCTGATTATTACAAAGAAAGTATTTTACTGTTAAAAAATAACTTATACATTACTAAGAAGGAATAAAGATGAACTGTTTTACTGGCAAAGGAAAAATGATTAATTTAAATTATCCCTAATATTACGAAAAAGGAATTATATTTTTGGTGTCAATGATAAAACTGATATATATATTTAAAAATATAGGAGAATTATCCGACATATATATAATTTTGTAAACACACTGGAGTTAGTTAACAAAATCATGGAATTTTGTTAATAGAAGGGTTTTGAAACTTGGTTCCACTAAAGGCAGTCGTGCTGAATGAAGATAATTGATGCAGATTGAATATATAATGGAGGTTAGAAGCTCTCACCTTTATTGAATTGCTATTTTTAAGATTTGCAGTAGAACGTCGTTTATCCGAATCAATTGGGACCGGACACCGTTCGGATAACCGAACATCGAATGCTATTCATGAACCGGACACTATGCGAATATTGAAAATTATCACATGCGGGAAACGTGCTTGAAGAAAAAGCAAAATAGGTGCAAAATGTCGCAATTTTACCTTTATTGTGGAAAATAATAACTTATTTTTTGCTGTATCATTGTAAACCTTCTTTTTTTCGCTGCAAGGTCTCTGATTCTCTTGAGCAACAGTAGTTGAGTAGGACAGCACTCTGATTGTTGTTCGTACCACTCCATAGCTGTCTCTAACGCAGAAAGCGCGTCAGCATTTGATGGACCCTTGCTACTTTCATTGTTGTTGTTGTTGCCCTAGTCTCTTCATCCGTTTCACCGTCGACAAGTTTGGATTCTGCTTTCACGGAAGTCACAATCTCGTCCTCAGCATTTGAAATCCACAGTCTTCTGAATCGCTTGCCATCCATGTTTTTACATCTTCATCGCATTCTTGAAATCCTGGGATCGATTGGACAAAGTCGGTAATCTCCTCCCTGTGGTCATCATTGTAGTCTTTTTCACCTTCTAAATTAACAAAAGTTGACAAAAAAACTGTTCCGGATAATAAACGTTCGGATATATGAGGCTCAACTGTATTTAAGTTTGCTTTATGTCGCCTTCTGAAGCAACGCGAGGGCTTTGGTGATGAACTTATAATTTGGAACCACGGTAAAAGTGAAGAGTAGTACTCATGAGCTGCATCCCCTCTTCAAACTTCAACATCTCTCAAACGGAAGGACTTTGAGCCTCGACTTATTTTAAGTTCATCAACATCTCTACATTGTGGATTTTCATTGGCACTAGGACTCTAACCTGCGACTGGGCAACGTCGGTCACGAGTTCCAGACCATGGCTACTCGGCAGCCATGGCTACTGGTACTTTTTAACAGTAAAACTCGAAATCAGGATCTGTTTTCAGTACTTTAAATTTTTACGAAAGTTCTAGGAGGGTAATCGCAGTCTTATTAGATTACTTTTTTTTCTCAAGCTCAGTTAATCAAACTGAAAAAAAAAGTAGTATTTTTATCCAAATGCATTGATTTACCTATAATGCATTTTATTTTCCTTTAAAAAACTGTTTTGAGAAATACTTTCATGTTATTAATGTTTGAAGTTGTTTTTATCAACAGAATTTCCAGATATTTAATTTTACTGAATTTATCGGAAACTTTTTTTATGCCTTTTACCGAGGTACCAGCAAAGAAAAAAAATCTTATATCTAAAAATAAATATATTGCTTAAGGTATCCGACTACGTTCGGAACCGTGATTTTAAAAAAGCGCATAAATGGATAATTTTCATGATATTTAGTGTCACTTAGATTATAATACATGTATAAATTGTTTAAAGGACATTTTGACAAAAAAAAAAAATTATTTAAGTACAATATTTCGGTAAAAAATTAACTTAGAATAATTATTTTTCCAAATGTTCTCCTTTTGTGAAAATTGCTTCTATTATAATAATATTTTGCTCGTATATAGCTCACATCTCTGTGCAGAGGCTCAACTAGAATTTTTGAAATTCATAACTTAGAAGTAGGTTTACCCATATTTTACGACAACAGAGGGGAGCAATTTAAAGAAAAAAACGCTAATAATTATTTAAATTGGTGGTAACTCTGAAAATAATGTGAATTTTTCAAAAATCCTAGTTGAGCCTCTGTAGAGAGGTCTGAGCTGTATACAGGTAAAATATTATTATAATAGAAGCATTTTTTACAAAAGGAGAACATTTTGAAAAAAGATTCTTCTAAGTTAATTTTTTGCCAAAATATTGTATTTAAATAATTTTTTTTGTCAAAATGTCCTTAAAACAATTTTATACATGTATTCTAATCTAAGTGACACTAAATATAATGACAATCATCCATTTATGCGCTTTTTTAAAATCATGATTCCGAACGTAGTCGGATACCTTAAAGATAGAATTCTCATGGATTATATAATTTTAATTACCATGGAATAAATGTACTTTATAGAATGTTTTCACGTATTAATATTGGTATACATTATAACTACTTGCCTAAAATAATATGTAAATATGGGTTTCAAGTTATTTATATTTTTCACTCAGTTTATAATGTAAGAATTGCTACAATTGTGCTATAAAACAATTTATTTAAAAGTAATTTTGCAGAAAGCATATAGAAATGCTTCTACTTTTATAAAATGTGTTAGTAGATTTTTAGAAAATACATAAGTGTTCCTCTTCAAGAACTGATTATTATATAATGTAGGGGTACTATAAAGGTTTTGTTACAACTTAATGAAATTAAATATATTTCAAAAGTTAACAAAAATTAAGAAGAAGCATTTTATGCCAATTTATCATAATATTAACAAACATATTTCATTTGCCTCTACAATATAAGTAAATCCATTATTTAACACTAGATTGACCTAGGAAATCACTTTGACTGATTTTTAATTACAATTAGAAAAACAATTACATATATAATTCACAATTTCTTAGAATTTTTTAGAATATATTTTTTTCCAAATGAAATAAGTTTTTATTGTTAATATTTACTAATAACTTGTTATACGACTGTAAATAATATAAAAAATATTAAAAGTAAATTTTAAACAATTTCTTTATACATTAGTCATTTTTTCACAATGCAGTCATTTTGATTGCTTTTGGGCAATATAGGTATATACTTAGTTTCAGACTTTCTAGTGTTAGCAAATATTGGCTAAATTTAAATAAATTATGTTGTTAAAACCTAATAAATCGTTAATTTAATTCATATTTCATGTACTGTATTTCACTAGAAAGCGTTGCAGAAAAAAAAAATTGTGTCAAAAAAATATGTTTTAATTCTCTGAAGTTTTTTAATTATGTATAAATTTCTTTTTGAATTTTTTTTAGAATTTATTCATGTATATTATATATCATATATATTGATAAAAATAGAAGCAATATGTTTGTTAGATGAAATACGTTATAACGAAGAACAATCGAAAGGAAAATATACTCTGGATTGCTTGGAATTAAAGAAAACAAAGAATTCAAAAAGTATAACATCTGTGTCTTGTAAATCAAACTAAAGCTGATAGCAAGATGCATGTATGCATCTACAATTTCCAAAATTCAATTACATATGACTGCATTATATAATTAAAGATTAACAATGCTGGTGAAATAGTCTATGACACTACACATAATACTAATCACCCATGAAGATTGCTGATACTTAGCTTATATACTTCACAATTCAATTTTATTTGAAGAACTAAAATGCATTTTAGTAATGTTGGCAAAGTGTTTGTCCTCTAGAATATTAGAATGTTTGGGACGTCACATGTTACTTCACACATAGCAAAGTCCATCATTTTGAACTTGTGTATTTTATACATGCATTATAAGAGGAAGACTTTCTCAACCGGGCATATTTTCACTAATCCTTTGTTGTGGTAATATGTGATTTCAAAATTTATTTGCTGATTTTAATTTCATTTTTCTTAAAAATCCATGAGGAGATAAACCAAACAAAAATTTCAGAAATCAATTGCATTGTAAAAACAGGAATTTTATATGTTTCTCTTTTACATTACTTCTATACGGCATTATGTTACACATGCTTTTTCAATGCGTTACGTCGTTAATTTCTTGTAATTGCTTTCGTGGTGTATATGTACTGATAATTTTGATTCTTCTGAACGCGTAAGTGTGTCTGTTATTGAATTGTGCAGCCTTCAGATAAGTAATCATTTGCTTAAAAACTTATAATGATAGAAATCTAGAATTAAAAATAAAAACGTGAATCATGTAAAGTGCAACCGTCAAAGGATAAAAAGAATGGGATACCTTTACAACTTTTTAATTCTCATTGCATCTGGATAAAAATAAAATGACTAATCAAATTATAACCATAATGAATAAACTTAATTAAGATTGTTAATTTATTAATTCCGTTTTCTTTAAGCTATTAAAAGGGATCGAAATTTTTTTTCAGTTGTGACAAAAATTGTGGAAGTTTTTAAGATTAGCTCTTTTATAAGAATACATGAATTTATTTTTATTAGATACGAAGTTAGACTTTATCGCTATTATTGTAGGGGAAGTGGGGTAGAGAAGGGGAATTAAAGACATATAATAATAATAATAATAATAATAATAATAATGATAATGATAATAATAATAAAATGATGATGATGATGAATGAGAGAATGTGCATTTTTAAAAATCAAATCTAAATTATATTATGTTTTCTTTTATCACTACCATGCATTATTATTTAAACAAATTTTGTCAATTATAGATCTGAAAGATTTAATTTTAGTGAAATGTAAAATACTAATATAAATGAAAATCTTTACCAAAATATTACGAAATGGATGGTAAACCCTCTTTCAAAGTCTGCGTAACTAATTCCATCGATTCTTCATCTTATAGATCTATGTATGAACTCGACACAGAAATAGATATAGAAGTCTTAACTAATCACAGACACAAATATATCTCAAGATATTTATTGAGGAAGTAGACTAAGTTTATCATGGAAAGATCAATTACAAAACAAGTACAAAAAAGTAAACTTTACATATATATAACGAGAAGAGACGCAAGCCACCGGTACAATTCTCATAAAATTCCTCACACTCTTGGATCAAACGTGAAATATATTTCCTTAAATAAACTAACTGGGAGTAACGATAAAACATTTGGCAATAGGGACCTATAGTATTATTATTAGCTCAACTTCAAATCAATTCACATCAAGTTTCTTCAAGAAGAAGAAGGCGCTAGGACCAGCGGAAGGAGAAAGAAGCGCTTCCCCAGGCCCGTACGTTCGGAGAGGATACGCACGTACGAAACCGGTCGAATTTCCCTGCTAAGCCTATATATATATATAATTTCCTTTAATAATTCATATAAAGATTTAAAAGCAATCAAGTACGCTAAAACTTACAATTTAGTATCATTGATAATATTTGAACACGGAGTACAAAAATTTTCGCTATATTTAAAAAAAAAACAAAAACAATTGCGAATTTTAAAGAAAATGTTTTCATTTTAGTAAAAAAAAAATACGTAAGCTTTCAAAAAAATTGACAAAAACCCCGTATATTTAAATACAATTATAGAAAATATTAGAAAACTAAACCAACTTATTCAAAATATAAACAGAAATCCATAGAGCAATAGATCACGATTCTCTGAATGTCCGATTCTCTCGAAAAATAAACATGTGAAGTTGTTTATATTCAGAAATATCTCGAATCTAATTAAAAAAAGCACGGAGCCGAAAGCACATATTGAAGTTCAAAGTTTTATGAAATTTTTTTCGAAAAGAAAAACGATTTTTAACTGCCATCTAGTGCTTGTAAAAATTAATATAAAAACGTTCCTAACTCTGATCACACCGGTGTGATTATGGGCCTACGAGGAGGGAAAAGTCAATCACATATATGATACCGTGTGCCGTGGAGGGAGAAACGCGTGATCACATATATGTGATCCTGGTCCTGAACGGGTTAAGAGTTCCAATAACATTAAAGAATGAAACCCATGTTAAATTTAAGAGGGAAACCTCGCGTGATAGCCCGTTACAATTGGAGGCCATGTTGTACATTTGACAAACGAAATTATGATCTTATCGCGAATTATTTCATAAACAAACTTGAATATTTCATTGTTAAAATATTAAAAATTTACATTTGTAAATTTCCTTGTCGAAAAATTCACATGAATATATCTCAAGAGAAACATTCAACTTACAAAAAATTAGAAAGTGCATTTGTAAAATCCTTCATTTTATAGTACTTTGAACTAAGCAATTTACCATATCTCAGCAACCGAATTCAATTAATATATTTATAAGCTAGTAATAAAATTGAATTTAATAAATTTTTATTCTCTATTGAAGGGTATTTCTTAATTAGCTTCAATTTATGTGAAGTTTAATTAAATTGATACCACAGTTCATTAAATACCCATTCATCTTCTTCTTCTGATATATTTAAAATATTAGATCTCTCATAATTATTCATCAGTAATAAGTGAACTGTAAATGAAATATATTTTTAATACTATTTCTTTAACATCGAATAGTTAAAAAAGATATTTTAAAATAAATGTTGATTTTGCAAGCCATATTAAGGCCTTCATTCATCGTCCTGAATGTGTACATTAAGCCGATATTTATTTCTAATTTTAAATACTATCATTGTGAAATAAGAGTAGGCTCATAGATTAAACTAATTGCAGTGATAGTAAATATATTTATAAAAATTAAATTACTGTACAAATTATTTTACTTGTTTTCAGTTATTGGATTTTGATGAAATAAAAAGCAATAGATAATAATGAAACGAACATCTTAATTTTTTTCCTAAAATTAATTATTTTTTATTGTTTGGCTTAAATTTTAGATGCGTGCAGTACTTCATAATACACTAATGTTCAAAATAAGGGATTTTTTAAATTGCTTTGATCATCTCTAGAACTATTGATCAGGTTTTAATAAACTTTGGTTAATATATAGGGCTGTGAGAGATATATTGCAAGGAAAAAAAACTTTCAGCAGCTAAAATGCACATGATTGTACGTAACACTCATCGAAGTTTGAAGGTATGAAACAGTAGTTGACAAATAAAATTAAAAAAAGTTGGTTAGTAAGGGGTATGGTCCCTTCTTTAAGATAAATATGTCTCACACTCTTATTTTATACCTGAAATAAGGAAATTTATAAATTTCTGTGGCAGTTAACCCCACCCGCGCTTATCAACTCTGTTTTCAGCCTTTAGGTTGTTCTCGGAGGTGTTTTGCGAGTTGCGATTGCCCCCGTTTCCTCCATGAGCGTTTCAGGCATGCTCTATACGGATGAGGTCTGGAGATCTAACTGGCCAAACCATTCGGCAAATATCCTCTGTTTCCAGAAACGCATTGACCAGATGCTTGTATGTGCCTCGCGTTGTCCTCCATTAAAATAAAATCAGGGCCAACTACACCCATGAAAATGTAAACATACGGCTCCAAGACCACATCCCCAAATTTCACAGCAGTTACAATGCCTCTTGCAAACAATTGGACGTGTGAGCTGCCATCCAACAAGATGCATGCCCAGACCATCAAGCTTCCGTTATCGTAATGGTCGATTTCATGGACATTTGAGGGCAAGTTGTGGGCTTCTGTTCTCTCCATATGAAAATACGGCGAGAATAATGAAAGAGGGGGCTCATACCCCCTATTAACCAATTTTTTTATTGTTATATTCTGCAACTTCTGCTTCACACCTTGCGACTACGATGAGTGTTACGCACGATAATGCGCGTGTATTTTAACTGTTCTATGGTAATTTCTTTGCATTATACAAGCCCTAAATACATACCAAATTTCATTAAAATCTGTTCAGTAGTTCTAGAGAAAATCAACAAAATCTATAAATTTTCATAATTTCTAACGCCAGTGTAATTTTAATAACCTTGTTATGGTTTAAAAGAATTAAGCTGACTTATTAAAAACAGTCATTTCATTTTTCAGATAATTTTGGTAATTTGAATCATATGACATCATTATTATATATTATATTTGAATATATATTATTTGAATAATATAATTTAAATCATATATTATAAGAACAATAAATCAAAAACTTTGATTTGAAATGTCAATTACAAAGTAAGATTCATATTGCTCGGGAGAAAGATATGAATTTATGTAAATGTTAGTCTTTCACAGCTTAAATTATCTAGAAGTTTTGTGTTTACTTCTTGTGCCTTAATATGAAATTTAATGTGAACAAAAGATGGATTCTTACAAAAAGTTGTTTAATATAATGAAATTTTCAAATTGTTTCTTTAATCAGACACAAAAATATCGAAGAACAGTTTAGTGAAAAATAAAATCATTCGAAACTGAAAAAAAGTTAATTGAATATTTCAACCAAATAACAGAATTAAAATATCAGACATACAATGAATAAATATTAAAATGTGTCTTAATATAAATTGAAATTTGTATTCCCCAAGAAAAGCTGATTTATTTAATCAGTATCAGAAAAAGAAAATGTCATTGCATTTTAATTTCTCAATCCATGAAAAATATGAAAAACTCTTTGAATTTTGTAGAAAAAAAGCAAATTGTTCCATAATATAATTTTTTGAATTAAAATGTATTTCAATAGAATATTGAAAGTGTTGAATTTTCTTAGTTTTTGCCAATGTTTTACATAAAGCGTGACTAATGTGTTCAGTCATGTGCATTTTTACTTTTAAATTTCTTTCTTTGGTTAAGAATTAAAACATATTTGATACATTTAGTTTTCCAGTGGCCACAGTCTATTCTTTTACACGAGAATATATGTGTCGTACTTTTAACGCGAGAAAGTAATTGTTTTTTTTATCTCCACTTTTTTTAAATGAAAGGTATAATTGCATTAAAAAAAGACAAGTTATAACACACTCACTTATATCTGCCGCAAAAATGGGTTTTAATATAATTAAAAAACAAAAATATTAGATCATCGCTTTAATCTTTGTATGATCTAAAGAGCGCGATCTGTGCATTGGCTAGTACATCCCAGAATTTCATTGAGCATATTTATAGCTTTCTACATGTGCTGTTTAACGCTATTTTGTGGTCTTATCTTCATAAAATATCTTCAACTTTAATATTTTAGATTGCCATAAAATATATATTTTGTTTGGATTCAATGCTGATGTAGACTATTGAAATACTCTCATCACTGAAAATGCTATCAATTTTCCAAAATGAATATGCTTTCTCCTCATCAGATAATTTTCAAAGAGTATATGGAATAAATTCTCCTTTTACAAATTTTGAAAACCCAACTCTCTGAAAGTCTTAATAATATTTTGTTAATTCCGTATAAAATAAAGTAATAACTTAGTATAATATACACAGATCAAATATGCTTTTTGCAAGAGTGAAAACAAGTCACAAACTTTACGAATGAAGCAGAATTGTTGTTTGTTTCATACTGGGATACATATGAAAGACGAGAGATAGATGAACAAAAACACATACAGTACAATCACAGAAGAATATAGACTTCATCATACAAATGACAATTGCAGCATAGAACAGAAGGGATGTTCTGCTTTCCATTCAATACAGGGATCCATTTCAGGTGAAAGTCCAACTTCTTTTCCCGATGATACATCCCTGCCTTATTCGGGATTCGAACCCGAGCCAACTCGATCACAAGTTGAGTTTTGTAGCCACCATACTGGGTGGGTTGGCTGTGAAGCAGAGTACTGCATAAAAATAACGAAATAAAACTGATTTCTGATCTTAAACCCAAGAAAATACTTTTCTCCTCAAAAGGAGAGAATGCACAAAGTGATACAGAGGAATGACTTGCAGACTGTTTAAGCTCTATGTTTGAAATAACAAGTTAAATGTGAAATTTGCAGTCATGTCCATTGAAAGGTTAATATAATTTTACGCGTGTCTATCTTCACAAATTAATTGAGATAAGTATTTAAAGGCATTATACATAAATAACAGCCCCTGATTCGTAATTATAATATTGCGTGTTCCAAATTTTTCTAAAGTCATCTTTTTCGAAAAATTTTCTATGACACATCTCTATTTCCAAATTATAATTTGTTATATGTTATTAACCTTTAATAGGTTAATTAAACGCAAAAAAGGTCATACATTACAGCATTTTTAAAGGTTTTAAATAGCTAAATAAATTAAAAATGAAACACAATGCGGTTATTTTCGTAGTAACCCTATCTCAATGGAACAATTTAACTGCTTACAGAACTGTGAAGTAAAGGAGATTTTTGCATGTCATCTTACATTCCTCATAACTGTCTTCGAACATCACACCAACTTTTATGAAATAACAAGATCTTTCCATACGAACAAATTCTGGGATTCCTGAAATTAATCTGGAGCTATTTGAACGTAAATTTATTTATTACAAAATAAGTGGAAGGCAAATTGCATTCAGGCACACTTTTAGAGCAGCAAGAGTTTAAGAGGAGCGTTAACTGAATCCGAACAAGATGACTTACCCTCTCCCTCATTAATAAGATGCAGGAACTGAATATTGTACACCGAATATCACCAATTCGATGCAAATGGACGTGTTAAGGAGACCCACACGATTCCGGATACCCCCCGAAACTCAGCTGACGTGCTCCATAAATAAGAATACTAGCAGAGGTGGAATGCAATTTAGGATAGGCAATCTCTAGAACATGATACTTCCCTGAATTCCTCAGTTACTGTTGGGTGATTGTTGTCTCGTGTCTCATTTTCTTAGGAATACCCTATATTGAATGGGAGAAATTGTCTTTACTGGATTTTGAGAGGATGGGGTGACTGAGAAGCGCGATCTTTCAAATAATAAATGAAAAATTTGCTTTTGCATTCCTCTATTAGGTTCATGCTGATAAATGCTTCTTTTCCTTTTGCATGGGTATTTTAATTGGAAAACATTTACTATTGTCAAATCATTTAGTTATTTTTACGATACATTGTAAGGTAAATCAAACTGTTAAAGAACATAGTATGGAAATTTAAGGTATCCGACTACGTTCGGAACGTGTTTTTGAAAAAGAGTATAAATGATTTTTTTTAAGAAAATCATATAATGTATAATTTTTTTTTCATTAATTATTATCATCTGAACTAGAACATGCACATAAAGTACTTTTAAGAATATAATTAAAGGAAAAAAAATATTTAAATGAAATTTTTTGGCATAAAATGAAAGAAGGGCATACTTTCACAAATTCTCCTTTCATGGAAATTTCTTTTATAATAATAATATTATGCCTATATATATAGCGAATACTTTTATACAGGGCCTGTATGAACTAGGATTTTAGAAATATATTATTTATAATGGGATTGATTCATATTTTATTATATCAGAATCAAGGAATTTTAACAAAAAAAAAAAAAAAAAAAAAACACCGGTTATTACTTTAGTTGATCGTAACTCTGTAAATAATGTGAATTTTTTCAAAAATCTTAGTTCGAGCTCTGTAGCTCTGTAGGGAAGCATTATCTGTATATAAGCAAAATATTATTATTAAAGAAGCATTTTCCAAGAAAGGAGAATGTTTTGAATATATGCTATTCTTCCTTCATCTTTTTTCAAAAAATTGCATTTAAGGAATTTTTTATTGTAATGATATTCTTAGGACAATCTTATAAGTATATCTTAAGTCAGGTGACATTAAATATATATAAAGAAATTATTTTATATGCATTTTCAAAATCATGGTTCCTAACGTATTAGGATACCTTAATTTAGTGAACATCGAAATAAATTTGAATCTGGATTTTAAGAAGATCTGCAGAATATATCTGATAAAAAGATGATAGAAGGATATTACATTAATAATTAAACGTGATATTGGTAATTTAATTACTATACTCATTGGAATATTACATTTTTATAGCAGAAAGTAAACAATTATCATTTGTCAATATTTTTGATAAGATATCGATTGAAAATCCTTTTATAATGAACTTTTTTTTTAATTCAGTTGCCTTAAATATTTCAATTTTCAATTTTTACAATCTTGAAAAATTAATAAGATTGAAATCATTGACTTTTTAACTGTATACATCAGCTTAACAAAGGTATTTCAATTAATTATAAGAGGCATACAATATACATTATTTAACAGATTAGAATAAGCATAAAATTGAACACTTCTCGTAAATTCTATTGTATTATGTATAAACTTTGTTTAAAAGGAAAGTAAAAGGTAAGATTATCTGTTGCTTCTCTTTTCCTGAAAAGAATTTTCTGTTTAAGAAACAATAAGGTAAATTTTGCTGAGTTTGAGAATGGTAGCCACAGGTCGTTAAAAATGATATTAATTAGTTTATTTTATAATGAATCAATGCTGAAAGTATTGGATGTGAACCAAAAACAACTCTAGATAGATTAAAATGGGGGAGGGAGAATCTTAAAATGCATCCAATACCTTATTTTGAGGCGTAAAATTTATCAAATATAGTATAAAATTCAACTTTTCTAAATTTGAAAAAAAAAATTTAAAAAATACGTGCATATTTATAAACAAATTTTAAAAGTAAAAAAGGGTACTACGAAGAGAAATAAATATTTTCACACAAGAGCGTGGTATTTATAAAAACCAGTTTATGTTCATACCCAGTCTCTATTTTTCTTTAAAAAGTACAGTTGCAAAAGCACCTTTTCATATCATTTCTGTCATTTTCGATCGAAAAGAATTCAAAAAAATTTGGAGTTCTGTGCCACTGTCAAATACTCACTCTTATCTAGCGATTAGAAGAAACGTCAGATTTTGGAAGAATCCTGAAATTCACCATTTTCAAGCGTTAAGATGCAAAAGAAGTTCTAAGAAAATCTGGTACCTTAAATCCCGTTTCCTTGAATAATAGAGCGACACAGAAAGAGGCAAAGAATATGATAGTAAGACAAAGACTGTATTTGTATGATCAGTTTTTGAAGTTTGTTTCTGTAGTTCGTTTCACAAGTCTAACTCAATGTTATATATACTCCTCTCTAATGTTTAATCAATAGGTTGCATCACACATCGTAAATACCTTTTACTCTAGTATCAGGGCTAAGAAATTGAACCAATTTTTGCATTTAGCAACAGAGATAAATTTTCAGAACTTTAATTGCCTTGGCAAAAACAACAAGGTAGAAATAATTTGTTGAGATGAGATCGATAGTAATATACAACGGAAATATTACGGATTTTAATTTCTTGAATGAACTTTTTCTTAATAATCAAATTGTGTTTAAATATATGTGGCTTTTAAGTACTTGAAACTTAGCTATTGAAATTATATAGATGCTACTAAATTACACATTTTAAAGATGATAAAAGAAATATTTTATTTAACTGATCGCATGAAATTGACTAAAGAAACATTCAAATTCTCATTTCAACTGTTGCTTTTCTGTATGATAAAACGAAAAATTACATTTCATTAATTTAACTGTACTAAGTATTTTTCATCTTGTTCCATGATCTTAATAAGAAGAAAACTAATTAGTTATTTAAAATATAATTTGTAGACTTTCATACTAATTCAGTATACTCAGTTTCGCTCTCAATTTTATGCTTTTAAAGAACTAACATTCAAAATATATCCTTTCATCTTTACAAGAGACAGATTGTTCAATGCTTGCAATGCCCGCAAATCAATTTCATACACAAAAAGGCTACTGCCTTGCATAACGTAAGCTCTTTTGTAAGATCCAATCCTATGAAACTTATTTGAATAGGCATTGGATTTTTAAAAGATCCTTATCGTTGAATATGCGTGACTGTTTAAAATGATTGCTTTTGATTCTTAAAAAAGATTATTGGAGAAAGTTGACTTTCAGTTGAATTCTTGTGCGATATCTAACATTTTATTCAAAAAGAAACTTCTTGAGAGTTATGAGGAAGACACGAAAAATAGTCACGAACTTTTCGAAATTTATTCAATATTGGATAATTTTATTCATGAAGTTTTCATCGAAAGTGTGTCAAGCAATTTTTGTTTTTAACTTTGTTGCAGACATAAAAATACTGTGTAAGTATTAAAAAGTAAAGTTTTAAATTGCATTTTAATATTACGAATATCTGCCACTCGTAAAGTACTATTTCATATTTTAATCAGATTGAGATGTTATGAATTGAAAATATTTCTTAAGCTTACGCATTTTTATATTTAACTTTCGTGTTTTATTTTAGAAATTGTTGCTTCAAAGCCCTTATTGCAGCGTATTTTCTGATTATAATAATATTAGTATCTCGTATGTTTCTACTTTTTTGCTTTTGAACATCACATATACTGAGTTTAGATTCGCAATATATTTCAATATTCAAAAGGGGGACTTTCATGTATTAATTACATAGAATTCTGAAATATATATTAGCTGAAATTGTGACAATCTATCAAATTGATTGAAATAAGTTTCAACGAGTGACCACAACAATTCACATATACATTGCATATTGAAAGTTTAAAAACAGATTTTGAAGTAACATTTCAAAAAGTCACTTGTTTCTAATATTTTATTAGTTATGCATAACAAATTATAGTTTTTTAAAATCATACTGTTTAATACTATGTTTTAAAATTTATTCAGAGCCATGGGGTTTAAGAATGGTACAAAAAGTCGTGTCAAAAATTTAAGTACAGAATTGGTTTTATGCAAATTTTACAAAATTACATCAGCAGTTGCCCCCATAAATGATTGCTGGATTCATAAGAAACAGTAAATTAACTTTTTTCACACTAAAATACAAAATTTCCAAGTCGAAATAATTGCCTAAGTTCATAAGAATCTGAAGTATGAAAGCAAAACAAGTCCATTTCTGAAGTTGCAGCTGCATTAAAATATGGAAACTAGGAATTTATCATTTTTTGTCTCATGGTGACAGGTCATAAGTGATCCTCACTGTAGCGACGATCAACACATCAGACTTTACTGCCACACAGGGAGTTATTATCTACTTCTAATTGGAAATAAAGTTGGAGGACATCTTTCAAAAGGAACTTAAATATGTTTGTGTGGAATATTTTATAGCAATCTCGCCACACTGCTGAAAGTCGGCTTTCTTTTTCTGGATATGATCCCCACGTTCAGTGAACATCTGCACCCTTAAAAGTTTGCCCGGTTATATCTCTGGGGATCACCCCGGTAACCTCTGACACCGTGAGGACCCCCCTTCCCTATTCCATCCACGAACAGGATGTAACTTGAGGATAAAGAGGTCGACGGCTACCATCGAGAAGACACGAATGAGGGCAGATAGAAGAGACGATTTGAAACTTTCGCAGATAATAGATGTGACCTCCTCCCTCACAAACAAAATAATTTAAACTCTAATGATCTCAACAAATATTTTTAGTAACTTCAATATATATATATATATATATATATATATATATATATATATATATATACTGTATTTAATATTTGTGACGTAAATAAACTAAACTTTTAAATTGATAAATATCACGCTACTCTTATTCATATCAAACGTCTCAATCAAGATACTTGAAAAATTTTAAGGTGACACGATTACTATGCTTGAATTATCAAAAAGACTTTTGATTATAATGGACCAAAAATAAAAAAGCGCAGTTTGTTGAAGTGTGCCTGAATGGTTGGTGAATGAAAAGAACCAAGGAATAAATAGTAGATTACATGGTAAATGATAATGCAATATTATGGGGAGTGAGTAGACGATTTTTTCCAAATGTCAGTTGTCTCAAGCAATTATCAATGACCGTCAAAACTCAGAAAGTTATCAAAACATACTTTTCAATCATTTTCTTAGCGTTGGAGGAACTTTTAGTGGAAAGTATAAGGGATTTGTACAGGAAGATGTATTGATCCCTGCCTCCAAATCAATGCCAGATTGATTTAGGTTGCAAATAATAA
>BMAV01020502.1:1454631-1474281 GCA_019973955.1 Trichonephila inaurata madagascariensis | reverse complement strand
TAACTATCTAAGTAAAAGAAATTGTGTACAGGGTACCGTGTCCCCTTAAAAAGAAATACCTGATTTTCTATTAAGATTTACTAAAATTGTACTCTAAAGTGTCTAAATACATTTTCATTCGAAATTTCTTAAAAATTCTTGAGAAATTATTATAAATTTCACTGTTAGTTTTTTTTTTCTTAGTTTCCCTTTATGTTTTAAAATGATAGTATATAAGTATTAGTATAATTCTTACCAATGTTAGCTTCGACATAAATTAATGCTTACGTTCCCTTCTAGTTTATGAATAGACTTATAACAGCTCTAACGCGCGTGCTTTAAATATGATTTTATGACTTTTTAAAAAAATATTTTTCTTTAAATACACAACAGTAGCACGCGCATGAGCGTCCGTGTGTGAATATTTGTATTTATAGAAAAGGCTACTTTTTAGAGATTGGTATTTATAAAATCTAAAGGAAAATATATTTAATTTCAAGTATGATTTTGTTTCATATGTAAACAAAAATAAATAATACTCTTCATTTTATAATGGAAATTTAAAAACATTTTTATAATTATGATTTTTCTTTGAAGTATTTACTAAAGAAAATTACGAAGCATTATTAATACCTGCTCGTATGTTTCAAAATCAAGTTTGTTTTATTCGTAATTTCAGATATGACTGAAACCTTACCCATGTTAATTTTTCCATGGTTAGAATTTTCTACGAATCAAATTTTATTAAAGGGGATTGAAAATACGTTTTTATTTAAAAAGCAGGTAATTATCGTTATATTTTTAATTATTTAACATTAAATGCTAGAAATTTTTAAAGTTTATTAAATGTTAACAAATCTAGCTCATATATTTAATTTTTAAAGCAACAATTTCAGCTATTTTTTTCAAAAAGCGTTGGAATGCATTGTGATATCTTATATCATTCTTGTAAGCAACACATTAAGTCCTGTTTGTAAGGAGGAAACATATATGATAAGACCCTGCTTTGATTACCAAATAGTGGGAACACAAAATCATTTTAAATTATAATATTATTACACTTAGTCATTTTTACAATCCGTTTTGACGTTAACACTCAATATTAAAAAAGCGTATGCAAATTTAAAAAAAAAACTAATTACTTAACAATTAATTATTTCTTTGCTATCTATTGGAGTTTGCTGAAAGTCAAAACAATTTAGTAAACAGGTGAGGGACATCTCCGTATCAATAGAACCTAAAAAAGACATGTGTCAACGGTTAATTAAGTAAAAGAAAATCAGAGTGTTTATAAGGCGAACTGATAGTGATATCTTGCTTTCAATTTCCCTATTACGCACGAAGTTTCTCAACAATTTCATTTCAAAGAGCATCATTTTAAATAAATAGTTGAATTAAAACATATGTGTTTTAATTTATATATTGAGATTTGTTTATTAAATGTGATAAAGTAAAAAGGAATCAAATTACAAAAAATATCACTAAGTGTTAAAAAAAAGGATATGTTTCGAGGTTTTGGGCCAAGCAATAATTATTTTGAATTTATATATTTTAATGTTTGATTCGACTCATCATGTCCGAAGTGACACATTTAGAACAATAGCGCTTACGGCAATGAAAGTAAAACAATTATAAAAAATTGACAAACAATAGAGAAATTTCTCCATTGCTCACAACTCTAAGCATAATGCATGATTGGATTTTTTTTTAATTTGAAAACCTTTTTTTTTTTTTTTTTTGCCTTTTAATTTGTGTAGCCAAAAGGCAACTTGAAGGACAAAGCTAACAAAAAAAAGAAGAAAAAAAATCTGCCCACCCTATTATGCGCGTTAATTATAATTAAATTTCTCCCATAAACAATAGCCTGAAGCTAGGACAAGTGAGTGGATTGCCATTAAATTTAATATAGGACCTATAAACAAGATACGCTCAAGGAATTTAAATAAAAAAACAATTAAAAAATGTCTTCTAATTAACGCTTTACATGGAATTGACAAATGTAGTAAAGGAAATGTGTGTGTGACTAACAAAGAATGCATTAAAACATTTGAACGTTTATTAATTAATTTTTGATCACCATGTCATCGAACCATATTAAATCCCGAAGAGAAAATTTACTACAGTATCTGAGTTGAATGATAGAAACAGTTAAGCTTGCTGAAACAGGTAGAGATTATGACCAAATACCACATTTAGAGTAATTATACATGCTGAGGGCGGAATAATGAAAATTGTTTAATGAGGTACCCGTCGTGCACCTGTACGTTTACAAGGCAACAGAGAGTGTGTTCAGTTATAAATCGTAACCCTTTTTGGTATGATGGTTTCACATGAGATGTTATGGTGTTCTTAAAGTCGGCTGAAGTCACAGCACCTTTATATTAAACCCGATTCTTTAAGTACCCCCCCCCCAAATGAAATCGTAGTATTAATACCGAGCATGATTTACAGATAAATAATAACATTTTTATAAGTCCGTGGTATGATGAAAACTAAATTGAAACATTTATGAAATACCAAATATAAATAATTTTTAATATAATAATTGGTAGCATTAACTTTAATATTTTAAATTAATGTTATAGACATTAGAATAGGATACGTGAGCCACATTCATGCATGTAGCAATCTTTTTTCAGTTTATTTACCGTAAAATCCGGTGTATAACGCGCACCTATACTTTAGAGCTGCACTTTTTAATTTTTAGGTATGTTCGCCGTATAACGCGCACCCTCTTTTTACGAAGAAACCTGAAATGTACATATGTATTGCTCTTATGTTTTGACGTCATTTATCCGAGGTATTATCCCAAGGCATAGAAAAAAAATTAGTATACTTCTAGAACTACAACCATTTAAGTTCACAAGGAGTGTCATTTATTTTAAATAAACAGTATTTTGATATATGTAGAAGTCCAATTTTTTCCTATGCGCATCCTTTTTTTTTATTTTTAAAGCTCTCACTTTTATACCCTGCGTATAAAGGACACCCGTAAATTTCGATCGTATTTTTTGTGTGAAAAGTGCGCGTTATACACCGGATTTTACGGTAAGTAACTTAAGGTGTGACATCAAAGTGTTCCAGATATTACGCTACCCATTCTATTCGTTCTAAACATTGATACGCAAGATATTTATCGATACCCCCCTCCCCAGTTCATTGGGATCAGTTATTATTATAAATTAGGATAAGCAGCATCATATGATGCGACGCATAGAACAATGATCTCGTGTCAAGAATTCAAAATTCCTCCATGTAACAAGTGTAGGTCAACATGACCACTCATAGATATTCCAGACAAAAACATGATTACTCCTCTTCTATAACTTTCTTACAACAATATAATGTTGACATTGCATAGAGCTTTGTTCTCTGTAGATAGCCACACTACCTGAAACATTCTTCAAAGTAAACCGAGACATATTTGTGAAGAGTATAGAAGCCTATTATCCCCTGTTTCAAGTTACTTGATCTCTTGCCCAAAATAAACGGACACTTAAGTGACGTCGATTAAGATGAACACACACAAAGGTTGGTGTTGCATAAAATCTATGAGTTTGAAGACGTCTGTGCAAAGTAATAGTAGATATCATCGATCATATAGTGGTCCAGTTATCGTAAAATAGCAAACGCACAGAAGTATCACTGCTTCTTCGGGATTGATGACTTACTGAGTCATCTAGTGGTGAGTTTGTAATCCGTGCAGTGTAAGGGCTCTAATCCTCATGACCTTAGTACTCAAGTTAACCTCAGACTAAATTTTTGGATTAAAATTGTCCACGTAATCTTCGAACTCACTACAAGACACGATATGTGTATAGCAGGTAAACTTATAATACTCTATATCCATTTATCCAAATATTCGCCATCTTTAAGAATTGTACAAACAGATCTTAGCGATATGCGGATCCAATATCTTAGTTCAAAAATTGTAGATCAATAAACACTAAAAAATTCCATGCAGCTTAAAAATTGAGATTGGATTGAGATTTTGAAGAGTAGGCGATTTTTAACAGTTGTGCACCATGTAATTCCACCATAGAAGTAATTTCTATGCGCTTTTAAATTAAATATCAATTTTAGAAGGGCTGAAAAGTACGCTTACGCTTTTGTTGTTTTATACATGATGAAAGTACTTTTAGGATAATTTGTTCAAAATGTCTTTGAATGCATAAGTTGTAACTTGAACTTCAGTACTTATTTATAATGCAGACATTTCAATACTTACAATTACGTCTTTTAGAAAAGAGCCAGTATCTTTTTTCGAATATGTTACTTTCGTCATAAAGTAACTTAAAAAGGAAATAAAGTTAAAATCTTTGTATGTCTTTATGAACATTGCATTATTATGCGTTATAGTTAATTTTTTTTATTATCACTCAAAATATAATTTTTTGTAAAATGTAAGAAAAAATTCAAAGTGATGATATTCTTTGTTTAACTGTTCAGTTGTCACTTAGCAGAATGATATATCTATATTTACACATTTATGTATTTCTGTTGCCTTTATAAGATAAGATTAAGTTAAATGCATCTTGTGTATAATAAAAAAATATTTTATCTCAAGTGTCATAATTTTTAATGTCTCATAAGGAAATTAATTAAAAATTATTAAGCACGTTTTTGCTTGTTATAATCCCTAATTTTTTGAATGTAGAATTTACTTCGAGATTTGCTGCGGTATATGTATAACTTAACGTCAGAATAGTATTTCGTTTCTTCAAAAACGAAACAAATAATTCAATGCATTTGTAAATTCTGTTTAAATAAATTTTGTTAATTAATATCCGATTATTTAAGTAAGTTTATGAGACACATACATTAAATGCTATTAACTAAAATACAAATACGTATTTCCCTCCCTAATTTTAATTTAAATATTTTCAATGCCATTTTAAATTTTTTTACCAAAAACACATTAGTGTATATCCTTCTGATACGATTTTCTTTTATTAAACCTTTATTTACTTTATTCAAACACAAGAAACCCAAGGTACGTTTCAAAAGCTTGTACAACTGTATATTATATCCTTAATTTTCATAATGAATGTTCATGTGGATATAGTTTATGAGCTTTGGGGATAATACAGTATGCAATGTGAAAATCAACTTATTCGCTAAGAGTTTTATAATTAAACTCGTGGGGCATTTAAATCACCACATAGTTTTATATAGTTAATTTAGATTAATAAGTTGAATATTAAATTTACATAAGAGTCTTTTTAATTACTGAAGGTCTATGAGGTACAGTTATTTAGATGGCATTAATAGTTCCTGCCCGTTAAATATTTAAACATTCCATTCATATTTAGGACTACTACATTACATAATTTTTGTTGGGTTTGTTTACTTATAGATAGTTCCAAAATCTGAGCTTAAACTGTATTTTTACTTATTTTTTTAAAGAAAATAGATAATGCTCTACGAAAAAATCTATCTGTCTCACTGTGAATGAACGGTACATTTTCGCTAGATGAAACGTATACCAAAATATGTATTTTCTTTTTTTTTTTCTCTCAATTGATTTTCAAGTGAAAGTACTATCGAGGTTTCGTAAATAATAAAATATCCTTGATATATTTAAAAAAAATAATAGAGTAAAACAAATACTCGTTTCATTTGGCTCAAAAAACAAATTTAGTTTAAATAAACAAATGATCATATTTAGTCGATAAGTCACACACACACACATCAAAATAGAGTATTTTATCATCATTTTATTCTTGTCGCACTATTCATATTAATTTATGTTTTCAACATTTATCAAATGGATTTTTGATTTCACGCTCTATTTGTCTTTTCTATTTACATTAGGAATTACAATAGTACATGATATGGAATTTTTCAGAAGGAAAGTATATTATAAAGTTTCAAATGTATTTAAACTGTTTTGCTTGCTTCACATTTTATGAAATCCCATTAAGTTAAAATATTTTATAGAATTTGGAGCATGAATGCTTTTAAATGCAGACGGAAATCATTTTATGTTGAGGGTTACAGAATAATTATGTTAGAGTTTTTTCACTTTATTTCCATCTTTTTCTAATATATAAAGTTTATGTTACTTTTAAAAGAGTAAGTTTATTAGTTTTCTATATGCTTGAATTTTTATACCTGTGTTTTCGTTTGTGTTTCTTACGATGTCGCTCTTATTTTTATTGTTATTCAATTTTGGTTTTGCTTAAAATGTAAAATTAGCCAATCATTAATTAATTTCTTTTATCGTGTCAGACGCTTTTTCTTAGCTAATGCTTGATAACACGGACATTGAAGATGAAAGAGTTAAAAGTTGTTTTAGCAATGGATGTATCATGCTGGAAATAATTATAAAAGATGAAACTTTTCACTAAAAGATATACTACTTATAAACTGTATACTATAACACCAGAGGAAACTTATTCATAATAGAGAATTGATGGTAGAAAAATGTCACATCGACTCCTCTTACCACGTTGTTTGTGTATGTGTGTTTTTTTATTTATTGTTATTAAAATAGTTTCGTTTATATAAGATTTAAAACCACTTATTTGTAAAGATATTTTATACAATTCTTCAAAGTTCGAATGTTAGATTTTGCACACACACACATTTGACATCAATTTTAAATATCTTGTATCCAACTTTTTCTTAAATTAATGATTGATAAGATGAAAATTGAATCTATGTTTAATTTATCCTATACATGCGGAATACTTTTGTAAAAAAAACAGTATACTGAAACATTATAAATAGTTTTTTAGAAATCAATACCAATAAATATTAACTAACATAATATTTTTTTTAAAAAAAAAATACCCAGTTTAGAAAAATCACAGTTATAAGTGACATTTTAGCAATATTTTATAGTTTCAAAGCTATTAGGGAAACTAGTAATAAACTTATATAAATTAAGGAATTACTAAAACAAATTAGATATATTTATCTAGAAAGTGTACTAAAATTTTAATGTTTTATTAAAAGTTTAAAATTGTAAAGCTGATCGTTTAAATATTATAAGAAATGTGACGTTTTTTATGAGGCCATTATTTGAATAACAAGTCATAACTCAAAAAATATTCGTACAATAAGAAATGTGTCTGTACATTCTCTAGAAAATATTATAAATATCAGGTTCAAAAAGTTTTATATAGAAATACATTCATAAAATTTTGAGTTATCAGACTCGCCATGATAGATTTTAACCATTTAAATGCCCTCTTCGGTACATAAAAAACCCACTTCTGGTTTTTCTAATTTTATAAAATTGATTGTAACTTGGCCTCCTGGTAACGGAGAAACAAAACAAAATATGTTTTATAAAGCCAAAATATAGCTCTAGTAAAATAAAAAAAAGGTGTTTTGATCGAATTGGATCATTTCAACGCGTTCAGATTCCTTAAAAGTCATTTTTGACTGTACATCGCATATTATGCAAGATGATACAGTGATTATTATTATTATTAATTTAAAAACACACTTTACTCTCATGTATTTAATAATATGCAATAAACATCCAGTGTTTCCTTATTATAACAATCTCCTAAGTCACTCGGCCAACAAACAAACAATATGTTTAAGAACAACGGAGAATTTATGCATTATATAAATATTTCTTAGATAAACAAGGGAAAAGGGAATTGCAAACCGAAAAACTGTAACCTTAGATCAAGCGGATTCTAAATAAAAAGGAAACTATAAGAATACCAAATGCATGACGAAAGAAAATCCTCTTCGAGATATTCGGTCAACACTCAGAAACAAAGCCCCATCGTTCGCGAAATGTTTCACCCCAAAAGATGCTCTATCTGCATGCTGAAATGAACATAGAAACCAAAGCGTAATATGTCTCCTGAGAGAGATTTTGCTCAAAGACCGACGCTATATGACTTCATGCTCTACTCTTTTCTTTTACTTTGTTGCATCCTAGTATGTACGATGTTTTCTGAACATCATTCCTACGAAGAAGGGTTTTCTTGAATGTTTGACTTATGTGCTAAAGCGATGTTTTTTATGGAATACAATACTTCTAAAAGGGATAATTAATATATAGTGAGATAATTGAAATAATTAGTTCTTTATTTTTTAATCTTTTAGGTATTTGAGTACATTCGAAACAGTGATTTTGAAAAAGTGTATAAATGAACATTTTTTGATATTTAGTGTCGTCTAAATGAGAATATACACATATTTTTTTTTAAAATGATTTTATTACAATAATTAAAAAGAAGTGTGTGTGAATGTTTCTTAAAATATATTATTAAGAAAAAGTAATACATTTTCAAAATATTTCCTTTTAAGGCTGCGTTTCTCAAACTGTGGAGTGCGCCCCCCTAAGGGGGCATACTAACTCTACGAGGGGGGGGGGGCGTGAGCCCATTGGAAAGTCAAATTATTTTTTAAAATTATTAATTTACTGAACAAACAAAATACATTCTGGCATAATAAAAAATAAAATACATATTTACACTGATATAATTCACTTAAAAATGTATCAGTACTGCACAACGTATTTTATACTTAATTTAACTATACTAAATTAAGAACAACATTAATAATTTGCAATGACCCCATGGGCTTGTCATACAAAATATTATACACAAAAACTAACACTTATCTTGATAATTTGTACGGTTTATAATTATTTTCTTAACGGCTGAATTAAAATTACCGGATTCACGCCCGAGGGCCCGTACCGTTTTCCATGTAGTCGTGCGCAGGTGATGTAAAGGTACCGGAGAGAGAGCCAAGGACTCCCACTACGCTTTTCCTCTGAAATAAGTAAATCCTTTGCAAACACTATCAAGGTCCTTTAATTGCATTACTGTATCTTTGGAATAACTTTATGGATAGCAGTGTACAGAAAATATTGTTCTTCGGAAAGACGTATATATACGTCCAGGGCAATTAACTCTTTGGCTGAGCGAGACGTTTATATACGCCGATGGCACTTATGAGGTTAAAGTCGTAATGTAGTTTTAGTGTCAAAGTGTATTGTTGAATTAAATACATTGTTTTTGTATGCAAGGGGGGCGATTGATTTTTGGGTCGCAAATATTGAAAGTCTGAGAAGCACTGTTTTAAGAAAAATGCTTCGATAATAATGATATTTTGGCTATATACAGCTAATACTATACATAGGCTTAACTAAGAGTTTTAAATTCACATTTTTTCAGAGTTATTATCAATTGAAATAAACAAGTAATACAAAAAAAAAAAAATAAGACAATTCCTACTTAGGTCAGCAAATAAATTTATTTTAGTTATTTTATATTAAACAGTCTAAAATAATACAAATATGTATATATATATATGAAAGAATCACAATATTAAGTGACAAAATAAAAAGCGATTTTTCTTGCAATTTTCCATTTTCCTTTCTATATATGATGTTGGACTATTTTTCTTGTTTGTTACTATTTATTCATTAATTAAATATAGTTGCTCTATTAAAAAAGAAATCACATTTTTTAGACATTAGGCTACCCAGGAGGGATTTGATCCTACGACCTTTGGATTAGAAACTGAACGAGCTACAGTGACACAACGAACTATTTTTGTTCTATATATGCTGTTAGACTATTAATTTTGTTTTATTTCTATTTATTCATTTTTTTATTTAATTAATGAATTAACATTTAAAAAAACTGTATTAATAACAAATATCATCCACTACCTTAAAAAAAGTAAACTTGAAAGGATAAATAGAAAATATTTCACTAACGACTAAAAATTAGAACTAGATATTTATATATATATAGGGAGAGAGAGTGAACTAATTGTAGAGGAATTGAAAAATGTACCTTTCTGTTAAGATTTTTCTGTCCATAGATGTAAAGATATGAATGAATCTACTTCTAAATTATATATTTCAAAAATTCTACTTCAGCTGCATACAAACAGCTTAAAAAAACACTTCTTTCAAATTGTATGAATGTGATTGTTGGATGTTATCTCTTGTTTGTAGAGAATAAGCCTATATATATATATATAATATACGTAGAGTCTTAAGTTATTACATTTTAAAAATTATAATTTTTCCAAAAATACAGTTTTTCAAAAAATGGATGGAATGATAGAAATAACATAGGAGAAATGGAAATAAATATATCAAATAAGCCAGCATTTTCAAAAAGTATCGTAATACGTCTTTAAATTTCTTTTTTAATATAGACAGTAACTATTTCTTTTAAAAAACGAAGAAAAAAATGAATGTTTTATGCGAAAATTCCAACCTCCAACTTCTGGTTTCAACTTCCTGTTTCAAAACAGTAACTTCCGCTTTTTTTTTTTTTTTTTTTTTTTGTTTTTTTTGAAATTGTCTCACATTAAATTGCCTTTAATTCGATTTCCCCGTTTAATAGCTTCAAAAGAAAGGCATTTTCAAGAAGCTATAATTATTCAATAAAATTTTTTAAGAAGTCATTTTTTTTTAAATACAAGTGATTAATGTAGTCGGATACGTTAGGGCAAAAACCTCATTTGAAAACTTTTCACATTATGGAAAAAAAAATTTTGAGAAATAAAAACTAGCATAAATTTGACTAAACATGTAATTCGTAACTTGAAATTTCGCCTTAATCGTATCTAAATGAACAATTATATATTTTTCCTCAGATTATATTCCTCAGGGCTGCATATTCGTAACTAAGCATTTGCAGACACGAGAAGTCCAAGAATGTGAAAGCCATTTCATGGTGGGACCATCTAGTGGCGGCTTTCGCTATCAAATTATGACGCTTGAATTCATTTTAATTCAAGATCTCGTCACATGCTAAATATTGCCGTTATTTAATTGTTTCGAAAGTACCAGGGCCAAACTGATACCCAAGAAATCGTTTGCATGCCACATAATCATATGGAATGCGTGTCTACGATTTTCGTATCTAGAAAATCTATCGATTGCAGACGGAATTGAACTCGCAACCTTAGGATTACGAAGAGGGCACGCTACCTCTGAGCCACCTAGCCGACACAATTATATATTTTAAAACAGATAAAAATGATTCAAGAAAAACGTAAATCTAATTTGCATTAGGGCTACTGATGGCAGACCTGGTAATTTTTAAACACAGTAAAATTATAAGGATGACACTTGTTTTAGTGAATAATTGATAGTTTATTAACATCGCATTTTCTGGTACGACTGAGTGAAGAGGATGACTAGTACGAGGACATCCTGTCTTCCAAACCTCCACATCACACCACCTAACCATTTGAATCCTAGAAAAATTTAGCATACATCGCGCCTTCTACGCGGCTGATCTTTAGCGTTGTCATGACTAGTACCCATAACTGTACATAAGCAATACCGGACACAAGTTCGTGAACATAGCCATTAGGCTACGCTGCCCCCTTAGTTGGCACCCTAGTCTCTTGACTTCCAAACCATACTATGCATGGATTTTTATTTGGATTGCGCATTTTACTTTGGGTATTTCAAAATAAAGGGAATAGTTTTAATTTGAGTATCATCCAAATGAATGTTATTATTATATAAATAAGGTGCCTATATATTGCATATTGCAATTACATTCAGGAATTAAAAAAAATGACTTAATATATATAACTCTATATCCATAGCTTGTAATCTTTGCATTTAAAAAAAAATCTAGCTTGCATAATATTTAATTAGGGAAGAGCAATAGCAAATTTTGTACAAAATATCCAAAGATATAACTTTATTATCAATAATAAAACTTTACAATTTTTCTATTTTGTTTCATTTTTACTACAGTTTAACATACAAAATATTTCTTGTTATTTTCTGTCAAAAAAGCAACACAAAATGAAGCAATCCATGATACTTTTTTTGTAAGAAATTGAGAAATATTTCATTTTCGATTTTATTTCTTTAATATCTTCTAAATATAATTAAGAAAAACCAAATTAAAAAAAAAGCAACGTTGCAGTTGATTCATATTATTGAAGTTTTTCACGAGAAATGCTTGTACGCTGTCGAAGAAAAAAATCTTTTGTGAATATATTTTTTACAAATGTATTGATTATTAAAAGAATCTCTTGGTCATTTTTTTTTTCTGGAATGAATTGATTAAAAACTGATGTGTAAATTAATGATGGAGTCGGTTTTACCTCTTTTGGGGAGATTTAATCAAATGAACAGAGCAAAAATCATGTGTAAAAAAAGAGGAAATAGAAATGTAAAAACGAATGAATTCGTTAGCTGTAATAAGCTACTTTAATGTCAAAATTTTCATCGGAAATTCGATATCGCCTGTCAGCTAGTGAACAGTTTCCGAGAATGAAATGACTAATTTAGATCACGGTTTGGTGGCGATGCGAAGTAAAATGAAGAAATTTACACCTTTAGACTGATTTTTTCCCTTTGAAAATATAATACGAAAGGAAATGAATTTTTTTTATCTTTGGACTTCCGAATCTTGTTGAATTTAGAATAGTGGGAAAAAGTTACGGTGCCAAATATTATGTTCGGGAAAAAGAAATCCATTATTTTTACGTGAACTTCAAGACTTTATTTAGCATGTTTTCAATTACCAATTTGGGTCAAATAGGAACCGTTTTGTTCAATAATTTGCTGCCATTTTAAAGGTAGCTTCCTAATGCAGTTCTCAGAGAAGACTTTGTCCCCTTTGCAGAGAAGTTCTAATAATTGATTTTCACGATCTTCTCTTGATGTCAATTTCTTATTACCAAGAATGTTTTGCAATGTAAGAAGAACATGGTTATTGCTTGATGCCAAGTTTGGAATACATGGTGGATGCCTTAAGACTTCCAAACGAAGCTCCCAGAGTTTCTAGCGATTCAATATAGACGTGTGTTGCCTGGCATCATCCTCATGGAACATCTCTCTTGTTGGTCAGTTATGGCTGTTTCTGGTCAATCGCTAGCTTCAAATGATTCAGTTGTTGACAGCAGAGATCCCACTTTAGTATTTGGCCATATGGAGCAACTCATATTAAATTATTTCTTTCGATTCCCACCAAATGCACAACAGAACCTTCTTGGCTTGACCATCGTTTGAGCCGCTTCGCCGTGCTTTCGCCTCGATCATTTTCACACAAGGTTGTCCTGTGTGACCCATTTCTCATCCCCAGTTACCATCCACTTAAAAAATAGATCAATTTCATTCTGTTTGGCCAAAGTTTCACTGATGAAAATTCAATATATCATGTTTTGTGTGTGTGTGTGTTAATTGGCATGACACCTAAACATCAACCTTCTTTTTGAATCTAGCTTTGTTCAAATAGTTCAAAAAAGTTCTATGGTCGATCTTTAGCTCCTAGGCGATGGTACGGCTGCTGACATTACGGTCAACTTCGTTCATTTTTCTGATGTTATTGATATTTTCAACGACGAGCATACATGAACGGAATCGACGAAATCAAAATTACACGTAACTGGCTGTTGCAGAATCGGGACAATAAACATCATTTACTGTTTAGCCACCTGGCTTGCATTTTTGTCTTTATCAAAGAAAACTGTAAAATGTACTGAATTTTCTCTTTGTTGTGACTTCCACTTTTAACATCATGTAACTCACAGCTGAATAGCCCAAACAAAAATTAGCACATTATTTTTTTTTGTTCGAAACGTCACCTTTTCAATGAGCATACATGTGAAATTGCTTGATCGATACTTTATGAGATATCAGTCACTAACTACAGCCTTCTATCGAAAAAATAATGCATTTCTTTTTCCTCAACATAATATTATTATCTAAAGAAATTAACATTTCATACGAGATACTTAAAATTAATGTGTAAGCATTAAAACGTATCACACTTTAACGAAAAATAAGCCTAAAGTGAAGAGAAGTCTTAGAGAAACTATTTCAACCCAAAGAATTCAATTTTATTCCGCTCTTTCAAAGAGGGTGTCTATATTGCTCTTTGCAAATATTTGCTGCTGAGTGTAGCAAAAGACGTTGAATGACATCCAGAAGAAATATAATACTTTTGATTCAGTAAAGGACAGCTGCATTTCGTCTTCACTTATATAGCTCAGTGACTTTACATTGTCTTTTGCATTTCTGTCTGAGGACTCTTTTATTGAATGTTTATAAAATCAGATTCAAAGTTTGATTTAAAAATTTTTTGAATGAAATAACCTTGTTTTGTGTCAGCATCATCCCTTATCCTCTAAAATATTCCCTTTTGAATATCAAAAGAATCAAAAGTTTAAGAGGGAAATAGGCTTGTAAGGGTTCAAGGACTACTATATCTAAAAAAGTAAACGAATTCCTTGAAGTTTGGATCAGTTCCACGTTCTGGTGCTTGCAAAAATGTGTGCTTAATCTAATTGGCAAATAACAATTCCCCCCATTTTAAAGGAATCTGAAATCATCAGGATAAAAGGAAAAGCAAATTTGGCGATTAATATTTTATCCTATATTATCATTTGGTGTTTCCTCTGGTTTTAAAGATTAAATTCGATATAAAGGACTACTATTCTTATGTGACAAAAACATTCCATTTCTAAAATAATGAATAGCTTTCCTTTTTCTCAAAAGTAAAAATTTACGTGAAGTTAAAATTTACATAATTTACTTGTTAAAATCTGGAAAAAAATATTTTAATAATCCCTGGTTGTTATAAAGCTTTTTTAAAATTATTAATTATAAAATCTCCCTTTAATATTTTGTTATATTTCTAGGTTTATCTTCGTATAAAATATAAAAACGATTTGTTTTATGAAGTGAAATTGATTGTTCCTAAGAATTTTGAAATCAGAAGGCCTTATTTTTATTATACACTTACCCACAATTTCCTCCTCTTGTCTTTTTTTATTTCGAAAATAAAAATAAGATATATTTCACAAGGGAAGCTTCCTCCTCCTTTAAGTATTCGAGAGCTGTTTCATAAATGGAATTATACAATAAAAAGCTTAGAAAAAAGACGCAACTTACATGAAAACTTTTTCTTATAACACGGATTAAGGTATAAAGTGTTTTGCATGGTATCGCATGTTTATTCTCTAAGTTTTCAATTCCGAATTCCCCAAGTTCCAAATTTCCATGCCCAACTAAAACACACTCACAGATATATATACTTGGGTGGCCACAATTTTTTCTTTTTTCTTCAATAGCTATACTCTAGAAAAGTTACTTTCGTCAACATAAATAACTCCTGAAAAAAAATCATCCAATCAAAAAATACGTCCTCTCGTCCATCTTATTTTAAATTCTGAAAAATGGAGAAATTTTGGTATTTTTTGTTAATTTTTTTATAATTATTTAACTTGACAAATTCACAAAGCAATTGTACTGAATATAAAAATTTAGTATGAAGAACGAAAAAATAAAATAAAACATGAAAGTTCAAAATATTATTGCCCGTGCAAAAACTCAATTTTTTTTAATTAGCCGCATTCCGTAACTTTATTCGACTTCCCCTTTAATAAACCGTTCGCCCCCCCTTAGTAAGCAAAATTTAATGAATGATCATAATCTTTGACTTTTGAATATTTTAACAATATATGGAAGAAAGAAAATCCGAACAAATCAAATATTTAGGATCTTATAAGTATTTGATTTGTTGTATTCCATTTCATCCTTAGAAACTCATTAAAGTGTTTCATCTAGCAATAATGTTTGTGAGGAAACTCAAAGGAATCTTAAAATTTTTCCTTAAGGACTCAAATATCCTAGAATCCTTTATTTTTGTTCGTGGCCATACCGGAATATTTGGAAAACGTAAGAAATGACTTCTTGTATAAGTCCTTAACCAAGCGCGGAGGATTGAAGTATTAGTTAATATTCCCAAACCATTTTATGAGAAAACGGAAGAAAATTTTCTCACTTTTTGGAACTCTCAGTATAGCAATAGCTTGTTTGCAAAATTTTGAAGATCTTGTAGAAGAAAGAAAATGCCTGAAGGTTAAACTATATGCTCTTAAAATTGACTGGCCTCCTAATTTTTTTTTGAGGTAGTTTCATGTAAGTTTCGTTCACATTACTTAATAATTCAATTTATTTGATTTTGTAAATTTTTCATTACTCCGTTTTCATAACTTCATTGTATTGGTTTTGTTACGTTATTGTTTTATTTTGTTATGTACTTAATTGTCTTTGTAACTTATTTCATTATTTCGTAACTTTATTTTTGTCATTTATTTATTATTTAAATTACTTCTATATTCCCCGAGTGATGCTTGTGGTGCACGAGGTTTATTTTATCTATTTACATCTTTCTAATAACGATAAAATAAAGCTACACACATGAAAAAAATATTCTCTAATGTACCATATCAGACACTTGTTTTCAACTTGAATACTAACGTAAATACATAAAAACTGAATTAAAATTAACAATTAAGGAACTCTACAAATTAAACATTCAACATCTTATTATCGTAAGTATTTAATGCCATACTTTATGTGAAATTCACAGAAATATGCGTGACAAAGAAATGACTTAATAGTTAAACTGTTAGGAGTTCGAGAGAAGATTTTCCTAAACTTTTGCGAGCAGAATACGGGCGCTAATCACTAAAATCCAGCCAAGGGAAATGAAATATTAGTCCAGATATGGTCCCACCCCTCTGCTAGTGGTTTATATAATCTGACTGTATTTTTTAGCTTAAACATAATATTTACCATGTAAAATTCATTTGTATTTTTTAGCTTAAACATAATATTTACCATGTAAAATTCATTTGTACAGTATAGTTAAATTAACTATATTATAAAATTTTCTCCTTTGTAGAATATAAATACTCTTCTACCATCTTGAAATATAAAGATAATTATTTACAGTATTGTTACGTCATCAGCGCACTGTAGCGCCATCTGTAAAAATTCGTAAAAGTAGTTATAGTCGAGAGCTGTACCCCAACATAAGTGAGTGCACGAATAAACTAGGCTTAGCGTTGCGAAAGTTTGATTTTTTGTCGTACCAAATCACAGCAGTCGACTTAAATTAAGACGAAATAAGTATTTTAAATAAATCTAAAACATAATTCATATGAATAAATAATTTCTAATAAAGCGCATTAGTTTATGCTACATATTTTGAATCAAAACCATTCTAAAATAGTACTGACAGTGGGTGTTATGAATTTTACAGCGAATTAGTTTTAGATTTGCAATTCTGAATAACGAAGAGCTCGATTTTCCATCTTCTAAAAGCCTCTGAATTATATATTACCAGAAATATTTTTCTGAATATTTTTCCAAAATCAGAAATTTTGAAACAGGACGTTTTATTTAATTGTATTGCAACTGGCACTATTTATAGTCTTAACTATAAATTCTTATAAATGCTGATAAAATTTTACACGAAAACAATATTTAAAAAAGGTATATTTACAAAAAAATATTTTTAAAAAAGAGCAAAAAAAGTCTCCATTTATTTAATTTAAATACCATGTTGTCTTAGTGAAAAAAAAAGATCTTAATAAATTTATTTTTAGATTTAATATTATATGATATTTAAATACTGACACTTACGCCTCGATGATTCTGTTATTGATTTAAAAGAAGGGGGATATCAGTAAAATTTATTTTTCTTATTTATGCCATATAAGATTTCGGAAAAATTATTTAAATCTAAAAATAAGCAAATACTATTTGCTCAGAGAATTAAATTCTCAGCAGATCGATGGGGATAATATAAGTAAAATTGAATTCATACAGAGAAAGAAAAATATTTATTCTCTTAAATTCTCTGAATACTTTGACTGTCCAACTATACTTACGAAATACTTTCATTCTCTCATCAACTCTCTCATTTAAGAACAGCATGGCCTAGTTGGCATACATTCATAGATGCTGGAATGATTCCAGAATACATATAGAGAAATTTCCGTTAAAAGCTCATTATGTAACTTTTCGGTGATTTTTGTTCTAAAACATACTTTCCCAAGCACCCCACGTTGGAAAAAGATGATTTCTTTGCAAGTTATTTGGAGATCTCTACTAGGCCAACTCAAAATATAAAGAAAAGGACAAATGAAGAACCTGGATTGAACAACTTTTTGTTTATCGAAGTAACTTTAAGGAAGCAAAAGAAATAAATATATCAATAAATTGAAAAAAAGAGAATACATTGCATTAAGTACTCCCGGAAGTTGTTCATTTCGATGAAGAGTTAGATTATTACAAAATCGAGTAATTTATATTTAGTTTATTTAAATTCAAAGTATTTGGATAAACTGATAACTTTAAAGAAGTTCAATTCCGTATTGGCATTTGAATGCCAAACGGTAAGTCATGTATGTTGTGAAAACGTTGGAAAGTTAGCATTCCCGAAATTTTCAGCTTGCATAGTATTCAGTTGATTGGCTACTTTCGTAATAGCGTTTTTGTAAGAGTGTATAAATGTGTGTGTGTGTGAATAACTCTTTTTTACATTTAGTGTTAGTTGAATTAGAATATACGCATGATATTGATTTAATAATATTATTATAAGAAAAACATTATTTAATTTTTTTTTTTATTTTTGCCAACAAATGTACAAACAAAAAAGACATTTTCACAACTATTTTCTTTTAGGAAAAATGATTCAACATAATTATAATATTTTGCCTGTATATGGCTAAAAATTCTGTACAGAATCTGAACAAAAAATTTTGAAATATATAGCTTAGAAATAGATTTATTTATAATTTAATATATCAGAGAAGAGAAATTTTATCAAAAAACATTGGTTATTATTGCGATTGATAGGAATTCTGAAAATAATGGGAATTTTTTTCAAAAATCTTAGTTTAAGCTCTATTTGGAAGTCCTAGCTATATATGGTCAAAATAGTATTATTATAAAAGCATTTCTCAAAAAAGGAGAATGTTTTGAAAACATGCTATTCTTCCTTTGTTTTTTGCAAAAATAATTGCATGTAAATAATTATTTTTGTAACAATGTTCTTACGAGAATCTCATATGTATATTATAATTTAGCTGGAATTAAATACCAAAACAAAACATTCATTTATACTATTTTACAAAATCACAGCTGTGAACGCAGACAGATACGAAAAAGAGACAAGACTTAAAATAAGTTTTCTTTAATGAATATTCTTTTGATGCAACTTATATAAAGACGAGTCTTTTTCTATAATTTTATCTCTATAAAATATTTAAAAAAAACAAATTTGAAGAAACTTCAACGCAAATGAAGTTTAGATTATGAAATATTCATTCGCGTAATTCTACAAACATGTAAGAAAATAAATATTCTTAAAAAAACGGGACATATAATATTAAATCATACATAACTTCAAGAAAGTTTTTTTATGCGAATCATTATTAAATTTTCATTTGCGCGTCTTGGTCTTTATTATGCATAGAAGTAATCATATTTCCATTAAAAATTACAAGATGCAACGAGTGTGAATTCATAAAATTCCTTAAATTATTAAATATATTTAAAAGAAATAGCTGAGGGACAAAAAAAAAAAGCAAAAATATCTAAATACCGTATTTACTCGAATCTAAGCCCCACACCTTTTTCAATGTTAACTCTACGGAAAATCGAGTGATGCTTAGATTCAAAGGGAAAAAATATTCGTTGGGAGGGGAAATTAGAGCAAATACAGGTTAATGAATGCACTTAAAGTTTATAATACTGGTAAAATAACTAATTATTCACTTCGTATTAGTTTTAATTTTAAATTTGTTTTAATTCCGAAAAATTGGATATCGATATAAGGGGTCTCAGGGGTGTTAAATTTTTCTAGAGGTCTGAAAATATAAATAATTTTCAAACAGGTATAATTC
>BMAV01020502.1:1401621-1445453 GCA_019973955.1 Trichonephila inaurata madagascariensis | reverse complement strand
ATTTAATTAAGGAGTTCAATTAGGATTGAAATTTTACCATCAATTTCCACTGCAAACTGTTAAGGCAATAATCACTACAAACTATTTTCCTAAAATACTAACTCTATTTTAAATATAAATCTGTTACTAAAATGTATGTGTGTGTGTGCTCTCTCTCTCTCTCTCTTTATATATATCTTAAAATATCAAATAAATTTATTAACTCATTCTGCCCGAAAAAACAGGAAAAAAAATTTTGTAACTTATTTTATTCATTAAAAAAAAATCAATGACAAATATTTTAAGTTGTTGCTTACATACTAACAATGTATCGAATAAAGTGAAAATAATTTTAATTTTTGCTTCAATAATGAACTTCTACATATATCTTATATACCAGTTTAATTTGCCTTTAAAGTAACTAGTAGCAATTGAATTTTTAATGTGAAATTTTTGAAGTACTCCACTTGGAAATCTTGTTTCCCGCTTCGTTACTTGTAAATAAATAGTACTTAAATAAATTATGCTTATATAGCGCTAATATATGTTTCATCAGCTAGGAATTTTAATAACAGTGGTGGAAACTTACCTCTGCATCTCCTCTGTACCACCTAAGCTCAGCTGGTGGATTTCCCGCTAAGGCGGAACAAGTGAAGCTCTGATGGTCTCCTTCTTTCAGTTCAAAATTATCATCGTAACCTGTTATTGTCGGTTCTTCAGGGGGATCTAAATACAAGAATTAAGTTCTTAATAAAAGATGAACATTTTTTTTTGAAGTTCCAAGAATGAATCATTAATAAAACTACATTTTATTACTGAAATCTAGATTCTTTGGTTGTAAAATGACCGTCTGCTACTACTGGAAAAGTTTTAAGAATATATTGATTTACGTTTCAAATTTTTTAAATTACCATTGTTTCTTGTTACTAGATTTCATAAAGAACTACTTGAAATGCACTTTTTGTCAGAGGGATATATTAGCTAGATTTTGTGTGTGTGCGGGCTTAAGTTAATATCTCGCTAGTGAAGAATGCTTATCTTTATTGTTTAGAAAACATTATTTTTTACTTAAAAAATATAATTAAAATTCTTACTAAGCTAAGCCATAATTCATGAAGGAACTTAGTTTAACTTTTGGCTAATTCAGATTGTAATATTTCGCTGAAGTCCTTAATTATTATTATTATATCAAATTCTTTAAAAATAACTTAATAATAAATATTTCAAAGCACACTGTAATCCTTAATTTTTATAAGGTCAAATTTTTCTTAATCTGTTTTCGTCTTCGTCCAAAAGTGCTTGAACCAAATTCGGAATAGTTTTAGGCAGAAAAACATCCTAATTTTCATATAAATTTTTCTACGTTGCTACACATATTTCCATTTATTATATGCAATGTATTTAAAGTTTATAAATGTTCCATATAAATGTAAATATTCCATATAAATGTAAATTTTCCTTATAACATGTAAATAGAATAAATCAATTGCCCTTACAGTATAGGACAGGGATGGTGAACCAGTTGCATGCGTGCCATCAATGGCACGCGACACAATACTTTAGTCACGCAGGTGATCAAAACGGTTTGCATTTTATTTCAAAATAACAAAGTTCACTATGAAGTATTACGTACAAACGCGAGTAATCGGTCGAGAGGAGGCGATGAGCACCCTTGTTTGTTATTGTCTTGCCTTAGTTAGGTCATGGACTACTGCTGCTTATAATGCAAAATTTGTCTACGTATAGCATAGTCAATTTTGTTGACACATCTGTATTTTAAAGTTTGTGTTATATTCACGATTTTTAACTGTTATTTAATATGGCTAGTGAAGCAAAAAAAAGAACAAAAAGTGCAAGATAGTAAGTGTAACAGAGAATTTCGAACTTTAATCTATGAGCATGGCATTATTAGTAAAGGCGACTAAGTGGTGCGTGTTTTATGTTCTGGAACAGTGATATGCAGAACATCGACTGTAAAACGGCATTCTAAAACAAATCGCAAATCCTCTTGTCAACCACAGCAAAAATAATTTAATTGCTTAGAAACCATTTGACAAATGATTCCAATTCAGTACGTATTCTACTAAAAGTAATATCTTACATTCCTAATACAAGTTATTTGTCATCCAATCTGCAACAACAGAAGTCACACTAATGTTACTTACAACTATACAGTAACATTTACAACTATACAGTACAAAAAGTATTTTTTTCGTTGTAAGTAAAGAGTTTTGAGTTGTTAGTATTTAGTTTTATTATTTTTCCAATAATCTTAAGTCAAAATAATTTGACGGCACGTCTATACCTCGTTATATACTTCTTTAGAAAAAATGGCACGTTGATCCATAAAGGCTCGCCATCCCTGGTATAGGAGATGAAACATGGAATGCATTTTATACCAGAAAAAATAGGTTGATTTAGACCGAAATGAAAATTAACATTTGTACAATAGGATTTTCTTTAGGAGTGCAAAGTTAGGATGTGAAAATATTTCTTTAAAGAATGGAATAAGATTCGATGGAATATTTGTATTTCCATCGAAAAAGTTTTTTTCTTATCTTGGGTTTTATCTTTAATACTACACGTAAACACACACAGCTTCAAAACACTTATATCAAATGTATTTATGGCCATATTCTTTATAATTTAAAAATGCTTGCTAAAAACAAGATTGGTTTGTAATTAGTTTAATTTCAACGTTTTTAACTAGTTATGCTTTTCGAAACAGAACATTAAATAAAATATAAATTATGTTAAATATTAAATCTTACAGAAAAATTTATTTTTACTATTTTAACTGAAAATGTCGTGTTTGACTATTTTATACACATCATTAACTCTTACAAAACGACATTACAACGCTAACACAGCAAATTTTCTCATAAATATTTATTAGCGGATAATATATTTGACAGCGTGTGTGTTCATGAAGACTTCATAATATTATCATTCAGAAATTTGAATTTTGGTCACTTTACACTGTGATATATATTCTAATTAAAAATAATACATTTTTCATTTTTCCTGTCAAAAATAATTTTAAGAGCCTTTCAATTACTCGATCGACGGCAGTAATTAATTAAATTTATGCAGCCTATTTTCGTTTATCTTTCATCATACTCGATCATACAAGAATTTTAAACCCATTATAATCGGAATTTGGAGAAAGGACAATTTCAAATAAGGGAAATAAATGCCTAAATGAGCAACAAAATGAAAGGGGTGCCAAAAGAGGAAGGCTAGTGAGATATTCTAATCTATTTTTCATACTCACGTACTAAACAAATGTTCTTTCCTGGAACATAACGTTTTATGTTTCTTTCCGCGAATATATGAGTCGAAGCAACACTTAAAATTCTTCGCTAATTCCTACACCATTAAGGTTGATTGGATGATGCAAACCAAAAAATCTTTCAGGTTTATTGCGGCTGAAAATAGCCCGAAATAAATCCTAAAGATGACCTGAAGAAAGGAGATCGTAAGCTTTATCACGGTTTTTATCAGGATAAAGTGGATTTAGTCACATAGGTTCCTTATTTGCGGACGACTGCCTAATTTCCGGTTGGCATTTTCTTTTCTTCCCTTGATGGTAATAAATGGAGTTGTGACCGCGCGATTTCCTATTTCAAGCAGTAACTCTTACTATTTAACAATCGTCAACAAATACTATTTAGCAATTACTTAGATTTTATATAACACTTAATTTTTCTTCTTATATCAAATATCAGAACCAGTTATCAGGCGTTTAAATCTTAAGTACCACATGATAATAAAGAGATTATTCCGGAACGTTATCTTAATGTGTATTTCTCATGAGGTTATTAAAGATAGATAAATGATGAAATTTTCTATAAAACATTGTGTAAATCTCTTTCATGATCAAAAATTAAGAAAATAATGCGTTCTGCATTTAATGAGCCGACATGTTAAAAGGGAATCAATTTAGAGATTTGCATATAATTAAGAATTTTTAAGCATGAGACAACGGGAATTAATCTGAACAGTAAAATATTTCTGTGATTTCTCGGTTAAAATAATTAAGACAAGTGAACCGCTCTACCTTAAATCAAACTGATATTTAAGGTAATTTAGCAATTCGAGTAATGCTTCATTATTTGACAGGACCAAAACGAGAAATATACTAAAAAATTGATTTATTAACGCCATAATTTTTTTCTCCCACAGAAAAGAATAATTACTTTTATAAAAATAAATACTAATTTTAACCTAATTAGGAAATCATAAGCAAGGAGAATGGTAAATTGAAAATCGCACGAGAGGAAATTAAACATTTTCGAGAAATGGACAAAAAGATGTGGAATTATGTAAATAGCACGCTGCTAAGCTTTTAACACTTTAATATGTTTTGAGGTTAAAAAGGTCAAAAATGGACCTAATTCTTTTTCAAATAAAGTATTTAAATCAGTTAGAAATTATATAGCAAAACAATAATAATAAAATTCGATGTTACCTTATTTTTGTTATTATTTTATACCATACAATGCAAAAACTCCAAAGTGATATTTTTGAATGGAATCTGCTTAGAATAGCTTAATTCTCCGAACTGTTTATTTCTCATGAAATGTCAAAAGGGATAAATATATTCGATAAATCTCACTGAAAAATTTTAGTTTACATCAGACTCGGGCATACGCAAGATACTTTAAATTCTATATATTTCCAAGCAAATTTAATTCTATGAAATTAAAGAATAATAATTAGTTTCAAAATATTAGTAACTTCGTATGGATTAATGAAATAAAAGTCGGCGAAAGTTGGATCTCACACATATATCTTAATTTTAACATTGTTGAAAATGGTATGAAAAGCTTACTGTGCACTATATATATTTACTATACACTATACTACATTTTTATACAAATACTAATCGTAATCTTTTTTTTTAAATTTATGTTGCAACATTTATAATCTATTTTTTCAAATGTGGTAAAATAAAGTTTTTTCGAGAATAAAAAAAAATGCATATAAGTATGCATGGACGATTTTGTAAATACAAAATTTCTTAGATATACATTTAAATGCTTAAATATATATATAATTTACTGTAACATGATGTTTTTATTTTTAAAAAAGCTTGTCTAAGTTTAAATATGAAGTTAAGGCATATAAAAAGATTTAAAAATAAATGATGTAATAATTTTGTTACTTACATAATATAGATACGTTGAATGTTTGGAAGACTTTCTCATGCCTTGGAGAGTTTTGAGCTATGCATGTAAAAACTTTTATATTCTTATTCTGAAAGAGGAAAAACATATATTAAGTACTATGAAGTAAAGTTATTTCGAAAATAAAATAATTAAAACACAAATTGACTTATTTTTACAGATTTATCTGAAAGTATACCTTCTACAAATTTGTACTTTACGGGAAACTAAAAAAAGTAATGTGTGTCTTTTAATTTTAAGATATTTTTTTTGGGAAGGGGGGGAGGTATCAAAATTTTGAAAAATAAAGTACTCTTTCTGACATAGCTCATTTTATACGAAGTAAATTAATATCTTTTTTAGACATATTTTGACTAATTTTAAAATGAAAGAATTAAATTTCTAGCAAAAAAGTGTCATTTTGAACAGGAATGCAATGATTCTGACGAAAATTTAGGACAACTCGAGTAATCTATGTAATGTCTGAGTTTATCAGCATAAACCCAAAGTATTTTTTATTTTCAGAACATAGATAATAGAAAACACAAATATATAATACACGAATGTGAACTAATTTGACTCTATGTGGTAGTCATATCGGAAAGTTAAATTCTCTCTAAATTCTTTAAAATATTTTGTTGAATTTTATAATGATGTTAATTAAATTAATTAATAAGTGGTAATATAATTTTTTTCAGGAATCATTACGAATTCAAGCTTTAACTAAGGCAATACAAACGCATATGGATATGTTAGTATTATATCTGCTACTCAGTTTTACTTTCTATATAGTGTTTTAATAAATTCGAATATAATTCAAATATTATTTATGTATAAATAAACATCTCTCATATAAAAAAAATAGTCTGTTTAAAAAGTAATGTATTGATGACAGAAAGAAATAAAGGTTTTCATGTACAGTTAAGATTTCTAAGGAAATATTTCTAAATAAATTTATTCAAAAAAGTAATATTTGTATTTTTCGAAAAATAATTATACGTTATTGTAGAAATAATTAGATTTTTCTATACATATGAGAATACACATTGGTATAAATTATTCTTTGTTTACTATTTTTATGGGGTTTTTTTAGAAAAAATAAAGGAAAAAACATTCCTTGATTATTAAATCATCTCTTTTCATCATGAATATTTAAATAATGCAATTAATCATATGAAAAGGTCTTCGAATAGCTTAATTCATTCTCTGCGTAACATAATTAATTAATATAATTTGGCAATCACTAATTCTTCAGAATATCAATTAAGATTCGAGAAAATTGCAAGAAATCACAATGGAAATTAATCTTCATTCTTAAAACTCTACTGTAATCTTTCATTGGAGAATATATTTCTTAAAGCAAGCGACGATTTTTTAAATACATTGTAATATTTTCAAATTACGCTGTCTATTTTTTGAAATTGATAAACTAAACAAAGCATTTAAATAAACATAATTAAACAAATTTCTGTTGACATTAGTAAAATAATAACTTTAGATATATTTTTAAAATAGATTGTAACATATCTCAATAATTTTTATGGAAATTGATATACATTTTTTAAAATTTCTTACGCTTATAACTGCTCATTTTCTCTCAGGTTTTTAATAAAAGACTGTATACACACTTGAGTATCCAGTTACATTTGCATTTTAAGCATCAAAAAGAAAACCACTGTAAAAGAAGACTGTTTATTTTCAAGTACACACAAACTCAAGCCATCATACAAATGAATTCTGCACTCTTTCTCGACACTTGGCAAGTTTTATTATTTTTTTACAGCAAGGAAACAAATATCCAAGCGTCGCATTTTATTTTAGGGTATGTTAAAACTTTTTGGATAGCATTTGTTCACATGAAAACAGCGTGGTACCAGTCCTCTTTTTCTGAAATGTTGTGCAACGACTTTTTTAAGGCTACTCGGAAAACCTTAAAAAAGAAGTGTTTTCATACAAAGGTGAAGTGATTACTTTATCTACTGTAAATATTCGGCGTAAATCTAGGTACAAATCAAAGTAATTCTTCCTACGTTGTTAGAATTGCAAAATAGCCGTGGGAAGTTTCTTCGAACTTGTAAATTTAGCATTTCAAGCTCATTGCTAAGCCTGTCTTAATACTAGGCTGTCTGCAGCAGCAGAATGTTAAGCGTGGATAGTGTCAACAAAGAAAATAAAAATATTCCATTGCATTTACAAATAGTTTCAATTTGTTTTCCAAATATCCATTCTGTTTGTTTTGTGAATTTATTTCTGCTTCACACAGTTAAACTCAATAAAGCGTGAAATGAAAATGACTTTGACATTTATTCTTTCTGACTGTTCATTTTATAGATTAAATAAATATTTTTCGATACTTGAAGAATAAATTACTTTAAAGTGTCACTGTTTTCTAATATATATTAAAATGCACTGTTGATAACATTTCTTGCATTTTTAATTTTGTGACAATTGAAACTTGTTTCATAAAAATTCATAAATTATCATAAGAGTCAGAATTGTATTGATATAAATACCGCAAAGATTTTAAACAAGACTAAAATATTTTTTCATATGAGTATTATTTTTTATTGAAAGTCATTAATGGGTGGTTTATTTTGTGCATAATATTCTTTAAAAAACTTACTTTTTTATATTAACACATTTACATTTTAAATCTAATGAATACGAATGCTTACATATAAGAAATATGTTTATACATTTCAAGAAAAAAAAACAACTTTTATATATATAAACTTACTTATAAATTATCATAAGAAATATTTTCAGTAGAAATTTATAAAATGTTTTTTTATATTTTAAATTTGGTTTGAATATAAAATGAAAATTCTCTTCGATAAATAATCTAATTAAGAAATTTAAAATTTTTTTGAGGTTTATTTTTTTTAATTACAGTACAACATTCTTATAAGTTAAATATTTATATATAAATGTGGCAAAACTTTTGTATCTCATAATTAAAACAATTTCCAGTGTTTTTACCATTTATATGTACATGTTTACATTTTAATGACAAAAAGAAATAAATTGGAGTTTTTAATCAGAATTTAGAATAAAAAAAGCTACAAAAAATTGTAACAGTAACTTTGTATCGAAATCAGATATTGTAAAGTGAACGTCTAAGCAGATTGAATTTACTGTTTATTTTTTGATTTAGTTTTAAGTTAATTCAGAATGCTTCAGTGAATAAATTTAGATTTTCAAATATAGGAGGAATTGCAATTTTTCTTGTTTATCTGCTTGGATTGAAATACCTTAAACTGGGATTCATAAAACCTTTATTATTAAAATCTGCTGTGTTTATCTGAGCTGTGGTGACGCTGTTAAGGGTAATAACTGATTAGTTAAGTCTTTAGTCCATATAGTAATAAAAACCAAGATGCATTTTGAGAATCGAAAACTTTTCGGAAAGTATTTGAACCTAAGAAAATAATAATAAAATAATCAAAGTGAAAACTATAATTTTATGTATTCATTGGCAAGTCTTTTGTGTTTACGTCCTCGTTAGATTTATAATACTAATATAAACTGTTAATTACTAACTGGAACAGTTATATGCATCTTAACTTTTTCTTTTACCTCGTACGGTGACGGTTTGATATGATCATAGAACGGAAAAAGAAATATGAAACCAGTGCATATTCAAAGAAATTAATTAAATCATTAATTAATTTCTAGTGAATTAAGTTACATTTGAATTTTATGAAGCACAAAAAATAACTCTTTACAAAATTATTGTTACAAACTTTTTTTAAAAAAAGCATTATTAAAATACAAATGAGACAGTCTATTTAATATATACAGATAATATGATTAAAAAAATTTTTATACAGAGTTATGTATAAAAATATTGAATTATTGTGTTAATAAATATATCATTCAAATACATACTGCAAATAATAATACCAGATACAAAAACTGCAAAATTAGTTTTCTACACAAAACAAGCTTACTAGCCAATTTTTTATCGTGTCATTATTGCCAATTTGAACACACAACGCAGGCAAATATTTTTTATTCATTATATAAAAAATCACTCCCTAACCTTTATTTAAACTCAATGCTTACTGATTGAATCTTTTATTTATAGGATTTATAGTATACAAGCAGGAGAACACTCTTCCCCCTACAAAAAAAGCGATTTTTTTTTTGTATTTGAAGCAAAGTTTCATTAAAAAACAATTTTGTATGTATTTTCAAAAACTACGAACCCCCTCCCACCCAGACTTTTACTATTACTTCAGATAGATATGTGGGTTCTATAACGGATTCAAGCCATTAGATTACTACTTCCGAAAAAATGCGCAAGCATAGAATTATTATTTATGGGAAATATAGATTATTGCAACCCACTTTCTTCAGACATCTTCTTCGGAAGTTCAGTAGGCATATATACTGTGGAAATATTTCTTACAATATGATGCATATTTCGGAATAAACTGTATTCGTATTGATCAGTTTGAGAAACGGCATACTGAGAACTCTATTTATTAGGGGTTGCCTTTATTTCCAGATACGTACACGAGACAAAATTTTCACTATTACCAATTTTTATAAAATCATTGAAATGACACTAAAATAATGTTTTTGGGCTTATCTCCTGAATCTTTGTTCTGGGTTTCAGGCATTTAGAATTATTTTTACAGTTATAGTTTGTATATAAGAAACTCAATTCAATAAATTATAATAGTCCACAAAATTTATAAATCTTTCTTTGCTATTACTTTCTTTCAGTATTAACATTTTAAGTTCAAACATAAGAATTTTTTTAAGAAAATTATTATTTAATTGTATTTATTATTTATATTTATATTTTTACTATTTATACTTATATTATTATTATTTATATTTATATTTTCATTATTTTACATTTGGTTATTTATATTAGTTGCCCTTTTTTTAATGTATCCTTCTTAAAACAACATATTTTTTTCCAGAAAGTCAAATTCGCAATACAGTAAGCATTAAATAATTAGATACTATACATTTCTTGAAGAAATTACTTACGGAAGTTCGATACATGTAATTTTTATTTATAGTAGTTACTATTCTTTATCGCTTACGAAGTAGAGTCTCAAATGATTTTTATTTAAAGCCAAACGTTGATAGTTCTTAATATGTTTTACTTAAGACCAAATATTGTAATTATTTTTTCACAGTTTTTCATAGATCTAGCTCCATAAAAAGAATGAATTGCCAGCACCTCCTTTAAGATATTAAAGGAAATGCAATATCCTGTGTATGCGTGTACAAAACATTAAAAGCAAATTTTTTAAACTATGATAATAATTAATTTCGCAGTATTTATAATGTAATATGGCACGTCGTTTATAATATTCTCTTAGGATATTTCCAAGACTAGCAAAGTTTTAAGGTATGAAAGAGGAAACTGGGCTTCAAAATTACATTGTGGCAATTAATATCTACTATATCGTTCCACACTAAAAAGTGAGACCTGTTCCCAGGAAATGTTCTAGGCTTCCATGGTAATTACGAATCAACAGCCAGATTTGCAAGAAGAAAAAAATGTTCATAAGGATTTCGGAAAAGAAAAATTACAACATGTTGAACATATATCAATTTAAGAGTACAATTTCATTGTAAATAATCCCATATATTCGCATCTATAAACTTGTAAAATGCAATTATGAATTTCAGCTCTATTTTTGAGAAGGATAAAAAGTATTTGATAATTAAAAACCTCTTCATTTCATTCTAATTCCATATATTTGTAAGAAAAAATCAAAACAATTACATCCCAAATGATTTTGTAAATTATTTGAACTATAATATCACAATAAATCAAATTAAATGCACGATACTCATAAAATAATAGAGCGAAAGTTATAATCAAGCAGGAGTATCAACCAAGTCCCAGGAACTAAATGAGAGTTTTCTAATGCCGAATCGTTTGATATCGTAGATTAGGTAGTTTAATGCTTCGGAGAGATGACAGACACTTTGAAGTTAATGACAAGAGTTTGACAGCTGAATTATAAAATGTGATAGAAATATTATTCATCTTTAGCACGTAAAGTGAATTGGTATCTCTCTCTCTGTGCTCCATTCCTAATGATTCTTCCGATAAGCAGATTAACCAGAACCTTGCAAATGACATATGATTATTTTCTTATAAGACGTGACCATAAATCTCTTTGGAATGTTATTGGAATAAAATGATCATAACTTACGTAACATTTTCCTCTACTTTTCATTATGTCGCAGTGTTTATGTGATAGATACGTTAATTTGGATTGGAAGAGATCAATTTAGAATTTAAATTACTTTACTTTACAAATGTCATAAATAATTTTCCCTTTTATTTATTTGAATTTATAACACCAACGTGATATTCGGGCTAATTTTGTTCCGATTTATTTCACATTTAAACGTAGAGAAATTTAATGAAACGCTTTGAAACTCTTTTGTGAAACTCTCTTTAGATGACTAAACCGTGTCATTCTTTACACTAAATGTACAATATTCTATAATTTCAGAACTTCCTTGTTAAAAAGGGACTTGCTTTTACCTCAAAATATACTTTAAAAATGCTTCAGTTTTAGTTCATTTACTCAATACTCATGAGAAAACTGTTAGAGGATTGCATATTCCTGCTTTTGCTTTATGGTGATTAAATAGTGAAGAATAAATGGTGTATTCTTTAAAATAAATGTATAAGTTTCTATTATTTCAGCATATCCTTCTAAAACATGGACGATTTATCTCAAAACATGCTCCAAAAACACATTAATTTCAATTGATTTAACATGCAATACTCATCGAAAAACTGATAACGTATCGCATATTCTAACGTTTGCTTTATGGTGACTAAATAGGGAAAATTAATGGTGTTATTCTTCAGAATAAATGTACAAGATTCTATAATTTAAGTACACCCTTGTTAAAAAATGGTGTTTTTACTTCAAAATAGGCTTTAAAAAGTACTTAAGTTTTAACTGGTTTAATACGCAATACTCATAATAAAACTTAGCGTATTGCACATTTCTTGCTTTTGCTTAATGATCACTAAACTATGAAGACTAAACAGTGTTATTATTTACGATAAATGTACAAGATTCTATAAATTGAGTAAATCTTTGCTATAAATAGATTTGATTTACCTCAAAAGATGCTTTAAAAATACTTTTGTTAGTTCATTTATCATGAAAAACTCATCAGAAAAATGTTAGCATATTGCATATTTCTTGCTTTTGCCTAATAAAGTACATTCATTAACTGATTGTAACTGTTAAATTATAGTTTAAATATACTGAAAATGTATTTCCTCAGAACTAGTTTAAGCATTTTTTAAAAATAATATAGTCCCTTATAGTTTATTTTCAATAGCCTAGATAATATTGTGCGCTTGAAAATAAGAGATTTTTAACAAAATAAAATACCCTTTGCAACTTTTGAAAGAAGTTGAGAGCCTTGATACACATTTAAATGAATAGAAGTACTCTCCAAAGATCTAGATTTGAAAAACTGACACTTCATATTTCATTCAACTTTTTTTTTTATTATTATACGATTTATATATATGCATTTTATTCATTGTCTCTTATCACAAAATGCAAAACAACAATAATGCTCTTGTTTACGCAAATATAAACCCAGGTGTGAGTTGTAAATTTTAAATTTACTATATATCTAAGAACTTGCATAAAAATAGATAGATACAACATTTTTGGAATCATGTCCATTAAAATATGAAGAAAATAGGACACTGTAAAGTTATTTTGCTGTATAATAAAAAATAAAATTTCAGTATAAATTTCCCTCTAGAAATCTCAAATGTCTCTTTTGAGATTCAAGCAATGAAATATCAGAATCTGAGAGTAACATTTTTTGGATGGATTTAAAATATATTTTCTGAGGAAAAAAACTGTACATAATTTTGCATATGTACTTCTATTTTTATGATACATGTTTCTCTGAACTCACATCTTTTCAAAGTGTAAGCAATTTGAAAAATGAATTAAGTATGTGATACTCAAAGGCTTTAAATTTAGATTTAATTTTTTATTAGTATTTTTCTTTAATGTTGAGTTAAGGCAAACATTGATACTTTAACTTATTAGTTTATCATTCAAAATAATTCAAGTTTTAAATAGTTTGAATTCATTTGAGTTTTTTAATATTCTTTTAACCTTCTAATTCTATATTAAGTAGTTGAATTGACTAATATAGTAAAGTACGTAATTATTTGAAACTGAGAGTTGAAATTGAATTTTCCTCCAGTTATATGAATAAAAAAGTATGTTTACCTTGAGCTAATGATAACTTTCATTTTACACATTGACTTGAGTGTTCGTAAATTAAGAAAAAATAAAAAAAAATGGACTAATTCTTTTTCTGATCATTTAGATTAATTGGTCCCACACAAAGACTCTAAATCTATTTAAGTATTTTTAAAGTAAGATTAAAAACTTAAGGCTTAAAAAACCAGAATTTATAACAAGTCTAATCTTAAAAAGAAATCTTCAACTATCCTATCAGAAAATTTAATGAAGTCCACAAAGTCTCCTGACCTTTACTATTTACGATTTGATCATTGTATCATTTTTAACCATGAAGAATCTGGATAGCACAATGGTTGTCTTTTGTTTTCAATTCCATATTTCTTTTCTTATGTGTATGATATAAAGCAGAATAATTTTAGTTTTAGATCACTTTATCCAAACCCAAGAGAACGTCTATTTGTGAAATTTCTAATGCGACTGAATGCATATTTAAGAAATATTTATGAGAAATTTGATCTGTATAAGCTTATGATAAGCTCCATACAGTTCTAACAAAAGAACTATTGGATCTCAGAGTCAGCTAAAACTAGCAGTCTAGATATTGTCTAGAGATAGCTGAACGTTCTCCCTATACATTTCCTCTTTCGACTTTCTGCTTCATTAGCAGAAAAAAACCCAATAAAATTCATTGCTTTATATTTTTTATACTGAAGTGTCAGATTAGGACTCTTTGAATGTAGGATATATACTTAGTGGAAGTAAGATATATTTATTTCCTACATACGTAAGGGGATGAAATGCAAGTTCAGCTACACTGCCTTTAAGATTGAAATTTATTTTATTGAAAGCATGTGGAGACAAATTTTTATCAAAATGTAACGGATACTATTCTGTCTGAGATATGTCTAGAAAGAGATTTCATTTTAAAATAGGTTATCTGAGTCATCATTATACTTTGCTACACATATAAAAGAATCTAATAATGGAATATATAAATGAATAAAAATAGAGTTTAACGCTAAGACCATTTTTATTGCATACGGTATGGACATATATTTATTAATAAATATATATAGTACTAAAAATAATAAGAAAACAAATTAATTGGATGGACGGAAAATTTATTTCAATTGAAAGTACGTGAAATATTTTAAACTTGGAAATAGTGTTATACGTATATTATTTGAAATATAATCCATTTTATTTAAATTCCAAAGTTTTATTAATATATAAAAGGCACATTATAACTATTATACTTTATTTATTTTCATAAAAAAATTACTTTAGACTTAAAAGGAGTAAAAATACACATTATGTTTAAGTTCATAAAATTATCTCTTTATACCGTTAGCATTTAAGACCTTTTAAAAATATACAGATATTATAATTAGTGCAATTTATTTTAAAATAATTTGAAATGATGATCCATTTTGTGATCAAATGATGATTCTTCAATAAAAAATAAATCCATGCAGTAAGAGTTTGAAATTTCCCCATTCAAATTATAACAGATGATCTTACATCCTGATTTTAGTTCTCTAAGCCGCTATAACAGGTTAAAACTTACCACGTACTTATTTTACAAAACCGAAAAAAAGAATTATGGAATTTAATATCAAGTACTCTTAATAGTAACTTTAAAGTTTAATTAATAAAGCATCGAATTTGGAGAATTATAATATTAAAATGTTAAGTATAGATTACTGATTTTATATTTTTCTTAAATGGGAAACAAATTCACTATATGTTGTAATACGAGGTGTGACCCAAAAAAACGAGACTGGTCCAATAAATCATTGTACGTACAGAATCAGTTCCCAATGACATTATCACCTTCAAAGTTGTGCCCTTCAGCATTCACAAACTTCTGCATTCGGTGCTGTCATTGTTTGTAACAATTCTGTAGAACGAGGTTCTTGAAAGGTTCTTCAAGAGATTCTCCGTTTTTACTTGAACCACTTCAACTGAGGTAAAATAGGTTCCTTTTAAAAAAGATTTAACTTTAGGAAACGAAAAACAAATCGTCGCAAGGAGCCAAATCAAGTGAATAAGGAGAATTTCCCACCACAATAATGTTTTTGCTGGTCAGAAACTGCTTAACAAATAGGGCTGTGCGAGAGGGTGTATTGTCTTGATGAAACAGCCATCCATCATACCCCAATTTAGACCATTTTTTTTCTTAATTTTCATGGTCTTTTCATTATTTCAATGCAGTTACGTTGATTAATAGTCTAACCACTGATGTGAGTGAAAACCCACTCATATCACGAATTTTGGCGATGTTTTGGTATGTTATCGCTTACCTTGTGCTCCCAGCACGTTCATCATTTTTCAAACTGTCCCCTTCCCCAAGCCATTTTTTGCCATTCAACCACATGTGCGTGAGTTAAATTTTTATCTCTTTAATCCTCGATTAATATTTTAAATGTTTTCGTGGCTGGTTTCTTTAGTGTCACAAGAAACGATTTTAATTTGAAATTTTTCTGACAGAATGCAGTTGCACATGTTCACTCAAAGACGTAGCTCACTTATTAGCGTGATAGATTGGGGGAAACCGGCCACATGTATTGAGGAGGAGTGTGGGCTGACGTCATCAAAACAGTTGTTGCTAACTCCACTTAGTCTCGTTTGTGTGAGTGTGAGACTAAAAAATGAAAATTGAACAAAATTGTACAAATGCAGCATTCTAACAGAAACTTTCAACAGCTTACTGCAAATTTTCCTAAGTCAGTGTTTCTCAAACTGTGGGGCATGACAACCCTACAAGGGGGCGGTGAGTATATTGAAAAGTCGAAAATAAAAGATTATTTTTTAAAAAAAAATTTATTTACTAAAAGGAAACAAAACAAAATACAATAAGACATAATAAAAATAAAATACAAATTTACACTGATATAATACACTTAAAAATGTATCAATACTGCACAGTGTGTTTCATAATTAATTTAAGAGTACTAATCTAAAAACAAGCTTATTAATTGACAATGATCCTATAGGCATGTCATAAAATTATATACAAAATTTAATACTTATCTTGATAATTTGTACGGTTTATAATTAAAGTGGTATTGTAGCTTTACGTCAAGGCACATTATTATTGAATTCAATACAAAGATATTGCATGGAGGAGGGCGCGATGAAAATTATGATTGAAAATTGGGGCGCAAGTATGTAAAGTTTGAGAAGCACTGTTCTAAGTATATTTTAAACTCTTCTTTGATATATCGTTCGTTAAATCGAAATAAGTTTTATGTATCATGTTAAGCTGTTTTAGCATTTTTTTATTTGTAATGTATGCCCATCCAAGAATTCTACAACTTATTAAACAACAGCATATGTCCCATTAAAATATTTAATATAACTATAGAGGCTTTAAGATCAGGACGAATGCTACGTTTTTGCCCCCTCCCCCTATACAAAATTAATCATTTCCTTATTTGTGATAAAGATGAAATACAAGAAAATCGGTTAGTGAAAATTGTTTATTAACTTTTCTTGATTAACGTAGAAAAAGAAATTTAGACATAATCCATTCGAAGAGAAGATGAAACATCATACTCAGTTATCTTATCATACTCAGTTAAATTAACATATTGTTAATGAGGTAATACAATTTAAACATTTTCTTGGGTCATATATATATAATTGCAAAAATTGTTTTTTTTTTTTCTGACTGGTTTTGTATATGAATTAAATTAATAAGTCACAGTATGCATAGTTAAGATATGAAAAAAAATGGAATTATTTAACCTTAGCCAAAATGTTGGAATTTCAGTCCGTGCAATTTTAAACAAATTATATATAAATCTAGTCTCTCCTCTTTATACATTTTTAATTTATTTATTGAAATGGAAATAAATTTGTAGAAAAATGAGTTTAAAATAAAATTATTTGAAAAAGTTCAATTTTGACGGTTCTCCAAGTTATTCGAGGAAAAATTTGAATATTTTTATTCATCAGGGATGCATTTTAAAGCCATATGAATGAAAATATTAATTTATAATCACTTTTTCCCCGGAAAAAGCTTTAAATGCTTCTTTCAGGAACAGTCACAAATTTATGAAATACATTTGATATAATTCTTTTACAAATATTGGAAAAAAAGTTCAGATATGTTGTTCCTTGACGTAAGTAAATATAAAATAAAACTGATAATTACGACAAAAAGAGAAATGCATTATTCATGATAGTAAATAATTGCAAAAAATGTATTATTCATGATAAAAAAAGAAATGAACAATGCGTGAATTTTTGATATTGGCATTTGAGAATCTTCAGGGACATCGATCCACTTCAATAATTCAAAGAGTCGATTGAGCAAATAAAGAGTGAATGTGAATAAAATTATTTGTTAACGTCGGGAAAGCAGATATAGTTTATATTAGATTGGAAAAACGTTGCAAATTCACGGTAGAAAGCGCAATATTGATAAATGGCAGAATGAGATTTGTTCATCATTTGAGGTTGAGTATTCACCGCATAAATCTTGTGAAAAATTCATTGAAGAAACTTTTTTTAAAAGAATATTGATTTTTTGTTTTTAAAATTTATACATAATGACATCTTTTTTCTTGATGAACAAAATGCACAATTAATTCCAATCAGCTAGATAAATTTTAGTCAGTTTAATGTATATATATATAATGTACTTAATATTTTTATACGATTCTCAAAGCAGTTCCTTCTGTTATGATGAATTAAAATATTCAATAAATAAATCATACCCACAAACAATGTATTCAATTAAAAATAATTTAAAACTGATTATTATAACTTAATTAATGAGGATAAAACTATTTAAAAAGTAAATATCTGTTATAGGTATTAATTTATCCATATCTTTAACGTATTCTTATATTATACGAGGTGTGACAAACACAAAAAACGAGACTGGCCCAATAAATCATTGTACCTAAAGAATCAGTTCTCCGTGATAGTATCACATTCAAAGTAACTCCCTTCAGCATTCACATACTTCTGCATTCGGTGATGACAATGCTAGTAACAGTCCTGAAACGATGTTTCTGTAAGTTCCATTAGGATATTTTCTGTATTAGCCTGAACCTCTTCAACTGAGGTAAAACGGGTTTCCTTTCAGCAAGATTTAACTGTACGAAATGAAAAATTCGCATGGTGCCAAACCAGGTGAATAAGGAGGATTCTCCATCAGGGCAATGTTTTGGCTGGTCAGAAACTACTTGACAGCTAGGGCCATGTGAGTAGATGCATTGGTTTTAGTGTAACATTCATCCATCACGCCCCAATTTCGGCCCCTTTTTTCCTATATTTTTCACGAAATCGTTTCAGTACTTCAATGTGGTAGTGTTGATTAACAGTCTGACCCCTGATGTGGATGGGAACCTTCTCATATCCTGAATTTGGGCTATGTTTTATGGTCTGTAATCGCCAGCCTTGGGTGCCCAGAAGGTTTATTATCCTTCACACTAACATTTCCTCCTGGAAACATCTTATACCATTCAAACACATGGGCACAAGACAAAATTTCATCTCCATAAGCTTCGGTTAATATTTGAAATATTTTTGTGGTGGATTTCTTGTTTGACAAGAAACTTGATTTTGATTAGACAATTTTCCGGCAAAATGCAGTTGCACGTGTTCAGTCAATGACTCCCAACTGGCATGATGGATTAGGGTGAAACTTTCCACATGGATAAAGGAGGTTTTTAGGATTACGTCATCAAAACAGTTGTTGCCAACTTCACTCTTTTTTTCAAGCTACTTAGCCTTTCTTTTTTTGTGTGTCACCTTGAATATTCCCCTGATCTCGAAAAATTAGTAATGCAATTTTTATGAAGTATTGAAAATTGTACGACCAGTACAATTATATCTAAATCATATTTTAACACTTTTTCGATTTTTTAAATTTAAATATGCAAAAACAACCCTAAAATTTATTTAATGAGGAAAACGAATCCTGTAAATCAAGTTAAAAAGAATCAATAAGTAACAGAAAACAATATATTACAATATTATTTATAGTTTGCTAGAAAATTTTAGGATAACTCGTGAGAATTTTGATTTTTTAGATACAAATATGAGCTATGTACTATTCTTTAGTTTTTTTTTCAAAATAAAATGTCGAATATTTAGTCATTTCATTATACATTTCATTTTGTATGAGAAAGTTGCTATTTCAGATTTCTGTTTATAGAACATTTCTTCAATAAATGAATAAATAAATTTCTTGACTACATATTTCTCATGAACTCTGCTGTTATTAATTGGACCTTTTGTATCAAAAAGTTTTAGTAAATTACTAATTAATTTGTATTAATGGATAGGTCGAACATTTTTTTTTTCTTTCCAATTACTTTAATTCAAAATTTTGCCGTTCGCTTGGGTAAGTTGAAAACAAATCAAATTAAAAAATAGTTTTCAGTCGCGTATTGCACTTAGAGTTTTGAAAATGGGGAAAGTTTGTTATTCTTGTCAATTTCTTATAGTTATTTAATTTAGCAATACTGTAAGGTCATCTTTCTAAAAGCTATGTGTTGGATATGATTAAAGAGTAAAAAAAAAATAAAACCAGTTGATTTAAAATAAATATTGTTCCTGCTCTAAACACATAAACATTTTTGTGCGTGTAATATTTACAAAATTTCCTGTTTTTATTTCCCTTTTTTTTCCTTTAAAAAAAAAAAAATTAATAAATCGCAAACACATTTTATATTTCGAGTACTTTCACACTGTACATGGATATATTATTAAAAATAATTTATAAAATAATCCAGTATTTTTTATATAATATGCATTAAAGTTAGATTTTTATAGAAAAATTTGGTAACATTAACCTTGATAAATGTGTTGTCCTGATGATGCCACCTCTTGCTTTACTTTTAAAAATGTTTTTGTTTTAAGTTAGACACAAAGTTTTAACACTTAGATATCGTGGGAAAGCTTTGGAAATAAGTATCTGAGTCATGTATTGCAGTATAAGCTTGAAATATTGGAACCGGATTCCAATTGTTTCTCGATCCGACTCATATTTTTGCTCTTTTTTCTCTTTCCTATCTATTTACCAATTTGTACACCTATATCTAACGAGTTGAATAATCTCAACTCTTAATTTCTTCATAAAATTATAAACGTGGCCTAATTCAAGGAATATGGCTGGCTTTATCACAATGGAAATAAATTAAAATCATGCATTCTCACAAAATTTGGAATTTTTCGGTAAATGCAATCTCTGACAACAAGATATTTACATGCCATTTTAGAGTGTATAGAACAGATTCACTTTAACAGATCTAAAAAATTTTTGTAAGCCAAGTTATTTTATATCATTATTTTAAATTTAATAATGCTAATTAACAAATAATGTTTTTAAGTGCTTCACAATTATTATCATTAAAATATATCATCCAGATGAATTAGCATTATTAACACTAGATTGCCCAAGGAAGTCATTTTGACTGCTTTTTAATTTCAATTTGAAAAACAATGGTGTATATAATGGCTCAATTTCTTAGACTTTTTTAGAGTATATTTGTTTTCCGAGTAAAGTAAATCTCTTTTAATGTTTAATATTTACAAATTACATTATATGACTTTAAATAATATAAGCGATATTAAAAATTAATTTAATATTTTTCACAATGCAGTCATTTTGACTGCTTTTGGGCACTATAGGTATATACTAAGTTTCAGTCTTTCTAGTGTTAAATATATTATCCACACGAATTACCATCATTATATAAAATATAATATCATGCACATGAATTATCATTATTTGATGAGTTTTTGTTAGATCGTACAATGTTCTTTTTATGAGATCGAAATAAATTTAAAAGAAATATAAGAAAAATAGGCTTAAATTTATTCTACAAATGTTGTTTTAATAAAATGCTACAATTTTCTGTATTCTCAAGAAAACACAAAATAATTCTTGGGAGGTTTAATATGTTTAATTATATATATATAAAATGCCTTTCTACTGTTTTCCTCAAAAAAGACTAACAACTCCATTCCACAAAATTAGATTTCTTATTTAATAATTTAGCTACGAAATACATGCCTCTTACATTTCAAAGTCAGTAACTGAAATTATTGACGTCGTCTTTACTTTCTTTTAGCATTACTTTTGTTTTAAAATGAAATATCAAATGAAACGTTTCGTGTAAGAAATATTTTATTAAAAGAGTTTTTCATTAAAATGAAACATTTTAAGCAAAAATTTAAATGGAATCTCGCATGTGAATAAAATTCAAGCTTGGAATTGCTTTCTTACCGCGAAAAATAATAATGTTGAAATTTTAATTTCATTAACGATAAATGAAAATTTTATAAGCTGGCATTCATAAAATTATATTAGTAGTTGAAATCTGGAATTTAATATTACTAATTAGATCTTTTTTACTTAGTAAGTGAATTTTTAAATGAATTATTAAAAAGGCAATTGGGGCATACTTCTGCTTTTTAAAATGTTGTATTTACAACCTATTAATTTTAAAATCAGGTCTAAAGTTCTTAAAATACGATTTGATTTATTCAGCTTTTGGTATGTTTTCTTCCTGGTACATTTTATAGACATTTAAAAAATATTTTTTTTTCTAAAAATGTTTCACTTTCTTTTTTTCAAGTGAGTATTAAAAGTTTCACAAAAACTTTTGTTAACAACAACAGTACAAATGAAAATTTATTAAAAATTTTATTGGTTGGTTGCATACGAATGGAATCTTCTAATTCCATCCCAATAATAAAAAGGTATAACCATAATATCTAAATCCAAAATAAATAATTTTTGTCTAGTTTGCTTATTACTTGGTCTATTTCAAAATAAGAAAAAGAGGAAAGTACATTTTTAATCACACATATCTTGATTAAAACGAGCGGTAAAAGACTTTTGAAATTAACTTGAATTTATACCCGTCAGTCAATTACACCACGGAATATTTCATCTTTTATTTTTATTTTTCATGAATATTTTAATTTTCGGAACGAAAAAGATGAATAAAAGAAAAACGGAGATCCTCCTATTAACGTATCTAAGTCGTCCCATGAAATCTTTAAAAAATGAAAAATCGATGAAATATGCTTTTTTTCATTTACTGAATAGGTTACAAAAAAAAAAATAAAGAAAGTATTAAACATAATTTTTAATTTTATTTATAAAGATCGAAATGGCTAATAATAATAATAAATTAAGTTTGCAATCCGCTTAGTTAGAAATAAGTTTTATAAAAATGAGGCATTTATACCGTATTTTTCAACTTTATAATAAAATACATCTCGGGTATTTACCTAAAATAAAAACCAAGTTGAAAGCTGAGAGTTTTAAAACTATGCGGAGTTGATAATCATCTTAGGAAATATTAATGAATTATTAGGAACTGATAATAATTTTTAAATATGTTTTGAATCCAACGAAAGCTTATTGGAGCAAATTATTTTCCTCACCGCTATATATTTCTTTAGGAGTATGTGTTAAATATTTAAGTTTATATCAATAAATAAGATTACTATTTACCTTCTCTTTGCGTTTAACCTTAGAATGTTACCCATTCGTCTAGCAGAATACGGCTATAACAAATAACCTTCTGCCCCCCCCCCCTCCAAAACAGGAAATGTAACGTGCAACTCAGTACCTTCATATGACCTTGGCTAGTACAGACAATGATATTTCTTTTTCTCAATATATTTTCGCAAATAGTATTTTTAGAATTTTTAGAACAATGTTAGTCTGAGAGACGAATGGGTAGCAATAGCGTTTGGAATTGAGAATCTGTCTTTTATTGAGTTTTTTTTTCCCCTGCGTTTTCGAGATGATGTCAAAACGTTTTCGCGAAGAAAACTTTTGGGGTAAAACTGAGGCTATCTGAGGCTATCTATTGATGATGATAATTTTAATTTTTGCGGATGAATCAGTAAATAAAAATTTTATTGAAGTTCAAAATCCCGAATTTGCAGATAGCATGATAAATATCAGTTTAGTGAATGCATATGTTATACATGTACATAATATTCCTCTCAAATCTGAAAAAGTATTATTTGGAAGAAAGTTTGTGATAAAGCTAAGTGAAGATCTCCTTGAGCCATGGTTGAAGAAACGTATAAATGTGTATTAACTGTACACCGTTAAACAAGGACAATTATCTGTGAGCTTTTGAAATTGGAGCAGAATATTGAACCACCAGAACAATTTTAAACTAAAAACAGGGAAATATGTGCCTTTTGCCCTTGTAAATTGCGTAAAATGACACGAAAATTTATTTATCATGTTCTAGAGCAATGTGTATAGAGCATCACGCTAAAATGCGTAAAAATTGCTTCGAAAATGAATAAATTTTATTTCCTTGCTTATGTAAAGATTGGATGTCATGAAATCATCTGCATGTAGTATAATGTTTTTGTTATTAACTTTTAAAATGAGCTTTGAAACTCATGTCATCTGGGAGACGAATGGTAACCATTCCCGTAAGTTTTTCAAAGAGTAGCATTCTAAGGTTAAAATGCTATAGTAGAAAAATTCACTTATTTAGTGTTGATCAGCGGTCGGCAATCTTGTAGTTGGTGCGTGCCAAACCAATCTACCAATATGGTTCAGGGTGCCACACAGTAGAAAATATTTAAAACAGTTTGAGATTCCTCCGATAATGCAGACAGAGACAGGAAATAGAGGTCAAGAATATAGATATAGAGTTTTATTATATATATTAGTTTTCCATATCATTTAAAGATATTTATTAACATAAAAATAAACAATGTAATGTAGAGCTCTTCTTTCAATTCATAAATGAAAAACTATAATTGTACATAGGTTATGTATTAAGTATCTTTTAAACATATTTATTTTAAAATAAGAAATACACGACATATGCAATATAAAAGCATTTCTTCAATATAGAAAAAAAGTATTTTAATGTGAATCTCCCTTAAAACGCTTTACTTCATATCTCAATATAAGGGATATAATTTGTGACTTTCAATTAGACACGACTCTGAGTATTCAATAGTTAAACAACATTTTCTTGGACTCAAAACTTTTTCAAATGCGAAAAAAATATTTGTTATCATACATATGTAGAACCAGAAGTGGAAAGCAGAGGACAAGCAATTTTCTTCAAAGCACTCCAGGGATGACATCCAGTCATTTTAAATAGCTGTAGATTATTCGTTAGAGATATCTTTCGGATTTTTTCGTATTCTGTAGTGTTGCTTTCCATACTTCTGAAGATTATATAGTCCAACAATTTCTTTTCAAAATTATCAATTTCCATCTACTCAAAAATTGACAAATTTGTAGAATAGTGCAGAGTGCTAGTGGGAACTGTACAATGTTGCAAATGTGGCACGCCTGCCATAGGTTGCTGACCCTGGTGTAGATTTGTCCAGGTGCCTGGTTTTGAGGAGGGTTTTTAAGTTATGTTTATTGGAGGGAAATATTTATCACAAAAGAGTGAGTTTCTTGCTTTTTAGACATAATATTGAACTGAAATATTTTTGGAATAAAATATTAAGAAATTTTCCTAGTAATTTATCGAATTACTTGTAGCAGTTGAAGAATTTGAAAATTCTCAAACATTTGATCAGTTTTCTCTCTTTTCTTCAGCACTTTTAAGAATTATTTAAGCCGAAAGTTGAAAATCTTAAAAATGAAATGTAAATTAAAGTTTTTTTACAAGTGAGCATTGTATAAAACATGGATTAGGTAATCATTTTAACACAATGGAATCAAAATTATTCCATTTTTTGAGTGAAAAATTATGCACAATGCGATGTTTTTACTCATAGAAAGCGCTTCATTGTTACAGGATGATGATCTTTATTGTATCTGAAGATTCTTATTAAATTATCCATTTTTAATACAACAGGAGTAGAAAAAATGTGTAAAAATTGATGCTATTTTTAAGTACTTATTGTGTAAGTTCAACAAAGCAAATAGAAAGTCACGAAATGAAACTAACTATCGAAATTACGGTAATTTAATTAGTAAAATACTTACTTTTAAAAATTTCTATAAATGGTTATACAATTATAATATTTTTGCTCCAATTAATTTAATTTTCAGAATATATTTGATAAAATTTTAGTCAGAAACACGTTTTCTAACTTTCCAAAAATCTTTTTTTTTTTCAAATTAAAACCAATATATATTTATATTTTACTTTATATGAACTGAACCGCATTTCAATATGTATTGCACTAAATGTGTAAACAACCATTGGAAGAGTTAAATAAAATGCAACCAAAGAAAATAGGAAATCTTTTAGCTAGTCGATTGGACAGTAAGCCTAACCAGTTATCCTTTAAGAGGATCGTAGTCCGGAAATTCGATTTCTTTTACGGAGCCTATAATCGGAAATGGATACTAAAAGCTGACGAATGGATAATGCACCTCGAGGAAAGGCAATGAGTGTTGTGAATATCTTCTTTAGACAGAAAACTAATGAAAGGACTAGATTCTCCTGGATAAGAATTCACGCAATATGCCTAACCACATATATAGAGAGTCTGGTATTATAACGGTCATTTCTTGTTATTAGCTGAACATGTAATTGGTTACTGAAAACCTATTTCAAAATGTGTGAAAGTTTGCTATTTTTATTGAATTATAGTACAGTATTTTTCCTCATTCTTATCAATATATAAATGCATACATATAGACACAAATAAATTCTAAGTTTCCTGAAATTTATCCTTAATTGCAAGAATAATTTGGAACATTTAAATGATCAGGTATTATTTTTTAAATCATAGGAGGACTTCTCAGTATCACTGATTAAAAAAAACTGATGAATAGCTAAAGTTTTAGCTTTAATTTAAGTACAAATTCACACATTTAAAATATACATTCTTGCTGAGTGCGAAAAGGAGTTTTCTTTAAAAATTTGTAAATTTATTTTGAATATTTATCTTTTCTTCTAATTTTTGTAAATCTATTTTATTTCGAAAATCAGTACACCTCCCTATTACGCATATTTACAAAGATAAATGTAAGTAGATGCACAGTTTACAAACTTTTAATCAAATCATTCACTTTTTCCTTTAAAAAAATAATATTTCTCTATTTGACACAAACTATATTCTTACCAATTGTAAATTGCTTGCAAAAAACTAGTTTCTATTATCAACTATAAAATTTTGAATATTAATTGACTTGTTGCTGATAATAATTATTTATTTTTAAATTGTATCTGACAAGATTCTTGCGAGTATAAATAAAAGCTGTGGAGTAATTTTAAAGTGTAATAATTTTGGCTATTAAATGAACAAGTCATGAAGTAGAACATTTTTATACTTTTGCCACAGCTGAGTATCTAATAAATTATTAAAAATTAAAATAATTATGATATTTATAACGCTGCTTTATACCTAAATAGTTCAACTTATTATGCATTCTTGTCATTCAATCATTGTTTTTTTATTTGCTTGAAAGTAAATAATTGAAAGCAATATTTTTAACATATCAATTGCAAAAAATACTTCAAGGAAAAGGAATTTAACATGAATCTTTGGAATTTAACTTAAGATAAAGGGGGAAAATATTTGAGTGTTTGCTTCGCTTCTCAGTTTAAAAAATAAATATTTGAAATAATTACTTCTAGAACAATTACTCCAGTGATTACTTTTCTAACAGTCTTTAAAACAATCAAGATATGAAAAATGTTAAAGCTTCATTGCTCTTCTTAAGAAATATTTTCAATTACACTATAATTAAGGTAAATATTCATCACTGAATATTTGTCGAAAGAATCCGTTATTTTTAATGCCTTTTATTCTTTTTAATTCCCCTTGAGTCAAATATATCAAAGCGAATGCAATGATCTAGAATTTTGTAAAACAAATAAGATAAAAACTGGATTGTACGAAAAGAAATGAGAAAAAATATTTAAATGAAATTAGTAAAAGTCCTAAATTAATTTTATAAATGCATACTTTTCATCTTTTGAAATGCGCATTATTTTTTATTTTAAAACATCTGCGCTGTTATTACTTGAATTTTTACAAAAAATATTTGAACTGATGTCAGAAAAACTAATAAATTAGATAATTGATTTTACTCAAGTATGTTTTTTTAAAATGTAAAAGCTTAATGTGCTTTATTTAAGTATGTTGTACAAATAACATTACTAAAGTATCAGTTGTTCCAAATCTAAAGTTTTTAATAACTTTCATTTTCGAAATATATGTATCCCATTTTTTACATTAAGGCAGTGTTTCTCAAATTATAGGGAGCGTCCTACTAGGAGGATATGATAACCTTGCGTGGGGTGCGCGAGCATATTGAAAAGTTGAAAATAAAAATTATTTAAAAATAATATTAATTTACTGAAAGAAAGCAAAAAAAAAAAAAAAAAATTCTTACACAATAAAAAATAAAACACATTTGCAGATATAATATACTTATAAATGTATCAGACTGCATGAAGTATTTGATATAATTAATTTAACATTACTATGTTAAGAACATAACCCAATGGGCTTGCTATGTATAAATACAAAATTTAATATTTATCTTGATAATTTGTACCGTTTGTAATTAAAATCTTATTGTAGCTTTACATCAAAGTACATTATTGTTGAATTCAAGCCATTGTTATAGTAGGGAGGGAGGGTCGATGAAAATTATGGTTGAAAATTCGGTCACAAATATTGAAGATTTGAGAAGTACTGAATTAAGGAATAAATCCGTCATGATTTTAAAGGCTTTATAGTAATAAACTTCACACAAGTTCGTATGATACAAGTCTTTTACTTTAAGGGGGTCACTTCACGCAGCATTTTTCCTTATCTCCGTCATATTACAAAAACTAAGTTTAATGAAGCTTTTTAAAAAAAATGACTGGTTTTACTGTCAGCAATTTTTCTTATGGGAATTTTTTACATTATTGCTATTAATTTAATAATAGAGTTTTCAAAAATTTTGAATAGTTTTCTTTTAATCAAATGTAGAGTAACATCTTAAAATCTTTAAGGTATCCGACTACGTTCGGGATCGTGATTTTAAAAAAGGGCATAAATGGATAATTTTCATAATATTTAGTGTCACCTAGATTAGACTACATGTATAAAATTGTTTTAAGGATATTTTGACAAAAAAAAATTATTTAAATACAATATTTTTACAAAAAATTAACTTAGAATAATCTTTTTTCAAAATGTTTTGCTTTTGTGAAAAATGCTTCTATTATAATAATATTTCGCCTGTACATAGCTCAAACATCTATACAGAGTTTTTGAAAACTTCACATTATTTTCAGAGTTACAACCCATTGAAATTTTTATCGGCGTTTTTTTCTTAAAATTTCTCCCCTCTGTTGTCGTAAAACATGGATAAACGAACTTATAAGTTATATAATTCAAACATTCAAGTTCAGCCTCTGTAGAGAGGTCTGAGCTATATACAGGCAAAATATTATTATAATAGAAGCATTTTTCACAAAAGGAGAACATTTTAAAAGAAAAATATTCTAAGTTAATTTTTTGCCAAAATATTGTATTTAAATACTTTTTCTTTGTCAAAATTTCCTTAAAACAATTGTATACATGTATTCTAATCGAAATGACACTAGATATCATGAGAATTATCCATTTATGCACTTTTGCAAAATCACGGTTCCGAACGTAGTAGATACCTTAAAGCAACACAAATTTCTGTACCTTTTAAGCCGTAAAAATTTAAATATCTTCTTTGACCAAATATCTCGTTAAAATGTTTCTTTATGTGGTATTAATACGTGTGCAAAGTTTCAAAGATGTAAAATTAAGTAGAATTTTCAAGAATGATCCATTTTTGTTGTAATTTACAGTTTCAATAAATTTCAATATGAAGTAAACACTTTTAACTTTAAGTAATGCATGGCAGTGCCTTAGTTTGGATTTCTACAATACTTGTAATTCATTTAGAGTAAAAATTTAATTTGTAATAGAAGCAGATGCAATTAAAATTTTCTTTTCAGCAAATTTGAAAAATCAATTATTCCCCAATATTTTCATGAAGTATCACCCCACTATAACATTTCTTAATACGAATACAACAAAAATATATGGTTACATATGAAATATTCTGATTACTTCCTTAGAACAAAGAACAGGCAGTTTTTATCGAATGCGATATAAAACACTGATTTTACATTACGCAGATATTTTGGAGCTTGCGGGCCAGAAAATAATTTTTTGGAATTAGTAATAAAAAAAAATCAAACATAATGACTGTAGTTTTTAGAGATCATTTGAATTAAATACATTTGATGTTACAAATATTTTTGAATAAAACTTCAGAAATCTGCGAGAATACCTTAGTACAATAAAATACATTATTGTGATAAACTATCTCAAAAAATATAAGTTGTTCATTCGAAACATAAGTTTAAATATTTTTACTAGTAATACGATAAAAAAACATTCCTGATATTGATCCTGAAGATTTGCATAAAAAAACAAACAAAAAAGAAGAATTACACAGTTAAAATGGGTATGCATCTCGATGCCCTCTTCAAAAAACGTATAAAAATGCCTAGTGAAAAAGTAAAGCATTAGTCATTCCCAGAAGTTTCAAAAGAATCGAAACCTTTTTCTGGATTTTGACAATTTGTGTCTTTCGGCAAAAAAGGCATGGCCAGGGACGAGAGAGTTAAGGAATAATAATAAAAAGAGAAGAACAGAAAAGCCCGAGAAATGGCCTCAGAATACAAAATAGTTCATGCTTAGAAGCTGATATGAGCTGCGCTTCAATTCGCTGCAGATTTAAGCTTTCAGTTCTTTCAGTACTCACAAAGGCCATGAGAGGCTTGAGAAGAATAATCGAGGATTCAACATTACTCCTTTAGCGAAAATATAAGAAATGACAGTGGATGTGGAATAAAAAGTTCCGCTATCCTCTTATATTCATGTATTAACAACACGTTGCTTACCCATTTAATACAAGGAGACAGAACGAGAAAAAAATAAAGAACGATAGGAAACGATATCTTTTTTCCCGTATATTGCTGCGTATTAATAAACTTACCTCGACAATAGTGTGAGCAGTATTTTTTACATTTTTTTGCTTCTTTCCTTCTTAGCAATTTGATTGTGATGAGGAAGGAAAAAATATTGTATTAAGGAATATGACAATAGCGAATACCTTTAACTGCATATTTAATGCTATTTTTTCGATATGAAAGTAATTACCATGATGTACCATTTAGTAAGGGCTAATTTTGAAAGATTTTATTGTATATATTGTTACAATATCCCTTTCTTATTGGTTAATGAGATAAATTATTGTATGGTAATGGATTTGGTTTTGCAGCTATGACGGTTTTAATACAATTGCATTATCTTTCATGTCTCACAAAATAATTTTTGATTAAAACTTATATCAAATATATAATATTCTCTTTCATTGGCATTAAATTTAAAATATCTGAACATATTGGGATGTTGTTGACTATAACCCGCGATCCCTCGCGCGGGGTGTTCTGTACACACAAGCAACAAGAAAATCCTCACATGATTCTAAAAAGTATGTGCAGAACCACGATTTTTTCTGTAGCTGCACATTTTAGGTCATTGAACCTTCAGGCCTGATGCAATCCCTCTTTCTCGAATGATTGGAATGTAATGACCTTCAAAAGTTTATGTGGGGGGCTGAGAACTCCGCAAGAAGTTGAGCATTTGTATACAGTCGGCTCTGAATGTTTGGAAAATGATTAAAATATTATTTTTCTACTTTCTACTATCATTATCTCATTAATTATAAAGTATATTTATTACAGGTATACACGTTTTATACTGGTTTATGAAAAAATATAAAATTATGTGTTTTAAAATGAAAATTTTGTATGTTTAGTTTAAATTAATGTTAGTCTCATTTGTATGCAATAAATTTAATAATTTTATTTGTATAATACAAAAAACATCTTGTACTTTATAAATATGTATCATAATGACTTAATTTTATTTTCATAATTAAATACACGTGTTTCAAGTTTGGGGTGTTCTCTACACCCCTCGAGTAACGACGGTAGCAAAAACAGGCGCGAGTGACCGCGGGTTAAGCAAAAACAGCATTTTTATTTTACGTTACTTCTTTTGAATAGTGCATATTTGAAGCTTTCCAAACGTTTTTTCCCTTAGGACTATTGGAAATGGGCATATTAAAATTTTTAAGAGAAACTCATTGTTTCCAATATGTACTTTTGACTACGAGGAATACATTTAAAAGAGTCATATACCTATTATTTACGATTCCCCATTTTGATTTTAATAATTATGTTTTTAAAAACCTTCATAACTAGTATTTCTTTTCATGTAGCACAATAAATATCTGTTAGTTCAAAGTTATGAAACTTTAAATTACTTTATCTAAATATATTAGGTTGGGGAAAAAGAAATTCATTATTTTTGCTTGAAATTTAAAACTTTACTTAGCATGCTTCGGATTGTCTGATTTGGGTCAAATATGTACAGTTTTGTTGTATAGTTTGTTGCAATTTTAAAGGTAGCTTCATATTGCCTCTCTCATAGAAGTCTTGTCCTTTGTTGGTGGAAAAACTCTGGCAATCGATTTTCACAATCTTCTCTTGATCCCAATTTCTTATCACTCTGAAAGTTTTACAATGCGAGAGAAAGGTAGTAATCGTTTGGTGCCAGGTCCGGACTATATGGTGGATGCATTAAAACTTTCCAACGAAGCTCCCAGAGTTTCTGGCGAGTCACTACAGACGTGTGTGGCGTGGCGTTGTCTTGATGGAAGACAACACCTCTTCTGCTGGCCAATTCTGGCCATTTCTAGTCAGTCACTAGCTTCAAACGGTCCAGTTATTGACAGTAGATATGTGAATTTAGTGTTTGGCCCTGCAGACGCAACTCATAATTAATAATTTCTTTCCATTCAAACCAAATACACAGTAGAACCTTCCGGGATGTTAGTCCTGGTTTGGCCACCGTTTAAGCTGCTTCACCGCGCTTTGACCTCGATCGTTTTCGCACAATATTGTCGTATGTGACCCATTTCTCATCCCCAGTCACCATCCATTTAAGAAATGGGTTGATTTTCTTCCATTTGGCCAGGGATTCACAGATGGAAATTCGATCCATCATGTTTTTTGGTGTTAATTGGTGTGTCACCCAAACATCGAGCTTCTTTTTGAATCTAACTTTGCTGAAATGGCTTAAAACTGTTTTATGGTCGATCTTTAGCTCTTGGTGATGCTACGACTACTAACATGCTGGTCGATTATTTCTGTGATTTTATCGACATTTTCGATGACGGGCGTGGGGTAACTTTAGCATCAAAAATGCCTGAACGGAATCGACGAAACCAAAATTGCACGTAATTAGCTGTTACACTATCGGCACCATAAACACCATTTACAATTTCAGCCACCTAGCTTGCATTTTCGCCTTTATCAAAGAAAAACTGTAAAATGTACCGAATTTTCTCTTCGCTGATTTCCATTTTTAATACCCTGTAACTCAAAAGTGAATGGACCAAACAAAAAGCAGTAAAATTTATTTTTTAGTGTGAAATGTCACCTTGAAAACGAGCATAAATTTTAAAATGTTTGATTGATACTTCACGAGATATCGACATTACAGCCATCTACTGAAAAAATAATGGAGATATCTTTTTCCCCAACCTAATATGTTTTTTTCAAACGTTGCATATCGGAAATATGTAAACTTAAATAGTTATGATTAGATTACTAGAAAGCTTTGCATGTGCTTGTACGCATATATATATATATATGCTTGTATGCTTTGCTTGATGCATATGATGTGTCTTTTTCGAATCTACTTCCAAACGCGTTTAGGTACCTTAAAATTATGTACGGTAAACGATGGTTAAAATTACTATATTATCACTCTCTAAAATATTATACTTTGTAGACAGTGAGTTTGAGTTTAAAATTTTCATATTTGTCATGTGAAACAATGGGAAGCTGTTAAGTGTTTAGTTAAAATTGGTATTAAATTCCTTTCTTGAGTATATTACAGAATTTGGGGAAGGAAATGATTAACGTAGATCAAAGGGGGCAATTGTTTTGGTTCGAGGATGTGAAGTGTGGATGCGAAGGAGACCGAAATGCCGCACCTTTTTTAAAAATAACTGCATTCATTAACTTAACATCTCAGAAAATGCATAAATTGTACTTTAAAAAAATCAATAGATATAACTTAAATAAAATAGTGGTAGTTTTATTGATTTAATTTATAGTGCTAATTTCATATCATCCATAGCGGCAAGAACATTTAATATTAGAATCAGTTGTGTGTGTGTGTAAACTAGACAAATGTACTCTCTCTCTCTCTATCACGTTTCTACAATTTTCTATTTTTATTTTAAATTTGTACTTGTTATATTAGTTTAGCTTGCGCATGCGTGTTGAAATGACCGTCGTAGTGGAAAATACGAGACGAATCTTTGGTAGAGTGCGGGAAAGAAATCTTGGTTCAAGGCGCATTTTCGCACTAATTGGTGGGTGGTTATTTTCTCATTCCTGTTTTGAAGCATTGCCCATCATCTAAATGTGGTTGGAAGTTACACGGTCTTATTGCAAGTATCATACGTGTGTCACATCTAAAGGGAAATTATTAAAGATGTTCACAAAAAACGAGATACAAAAAAGTGTAAAAAAAGTAATGAATATTTATAGAACTAGTAAAAACAATTACATTCAAAATATGATTACAGACAATCATTTAATTCATAGAAACTGATAAACTGGGTCATTGACATATATATGACACACACACACACAGACGATTTATATATATTTACATGCTGTGTATCACTTGTTATTTAACATGTTTTTGAAGGTTCAGGTTTATACGAAGGTTGATCATACAAAAGCAATATTTTTTACTTGCGGTGGATAATTTTTTTTATGTATTTTGTATTAGAAACCCTGATACAGAAAATGATGCAGAGGCTACACCGCAACATTTAGTTTACCTTTGACACATTTTTGACCTTTTAAAGAGGCCTGTTTTGGTCTTAAACTTTTTAAGGGATGAAAGAACTCATGGATTTTCTCTGAATCAGATCAGAGAGATAAAGAAGAATAAACCCTGATTTAATATTAAAATAATCATTTCACATCGTTCATTTATAGAGTCGATAGAGTAGACACAAAGTGCTTACTGAAGTTTTACGGCAAATAGTTATTAAATGTTTAACAAATGGATATGTCAGGTATATTAAAATTTGGCATAGATGCATACACAGCATGGAAATAACATCTTATGAAATACTCAAGTATAAAACTGGCGCAAAGTTTGCTTACAAATGCCTGTGAAAAATATCAAAATTTGGCTTATAATTATTGACCAAGAACAAACATGACTAGAGTGAACATTCGAAAGATTCGTGACCTTATTCTTAGTGACCGACGAAACAAAGTTAATAAAATTAAAGACAAAATTAGAAAACTTATGAAAGTGTGCAATTTATTTTATTCGAAATAAGTTTTATTGTTGCAAAAAACCCCAACAAAGTGAGTGCCTTGAATATTGAATGCAAGTTAAAAGGTGACAATAACAGAAATTTGCCATAGACCTTTGAATCAGTACGAAAAAACGATGCATTTTTGATACAAATTCCAACTTGTAATGACATTTGGTACATTACTGCAACCTTTGAAACAAAATAGTTTAGTGTTAAATGACAAAATATGAAACTGCAACATAAAAAGTAAAACTTTGGTTATCTGCAGAAATTCTTGCTATTTCGTATTGAATTCATAGGGTATTTTGCATGCAAAATTTCATTTTTTTGATGACCGTGGTGCAGTTGTTGCAATATACTACTGTAAGGTAAAATGAGGGTTAAAGTAGCATTCTGGGTCAAAAATAATTCCGTTGAAATACGTAATGTCCTCATTCTTCTATTTAATGCCACATGCAATCCACACACAAAAATTGTAATATACACACACAAAAATTAAAGAAACTTTACTAGACAACGCTTGAATATCCACCCAATTGTCCAGATTTAATACTTTCCGAATACCATTGTTTTAAACCTCACAAGCGTTATGAGATTTTCATCGAGTGAAGAAGTAAACTAATTTATGATCAATTAGTGGAAAACATGTACGATATCTTTTTATCATAGAGGAACAAAAAAAACTCCCTATACATTGAAAAAAATGCTTAGATCTTCAACGACAAGTAACATTAGTGTAGTAATTGCGATATTTGAAAAAAATATATTTAAAAAAAATTTCGATGATATTTAATCCGTTATCATACCTGCATTTCATTTGATTTGATTTTAATGTGTGCTGATTTCTGTTGTAAAGAAATTTATACGACCTGAAAATGAGTGGCTACTACATCAGCTTGTTTGTTTTGATTTGAAGATCATTTACTCAAGAAAGAATGATGTATTAAAGGAAAATGTTCGTAAATTGCACGAACACATTTTAAAAATGAAGTAAATCAATTCTCCGTGTAATAAATATTAGATATCTTATGAATTGCTTAATTATCTTATTAATTATAAAAAGCACTAACTATAGTTTCTGAGATATACAAATAAATAAAAAGTAAACCCGAATTATAAGCAAATTTGAGAAAATATACAATATGAAATCAAAACAGTTTTGTTCAATGATTGCCCATTTATTTAAGAAATCTTTATGAACAACTTTGTACTGATTTTTTTTTCATATACAATAATGTGATATATTAAGAGAAGGGTTTATTTATTTTCTATGAGAACATTGAAAAACGTTAATTTTTTTTCTAGTTAGGAAGAATTGCTATGCAATTTCTTAGGATTTAAATTCTACACATTTTACGACAACTTTTTTTTCCCATTTTATCTTAAAATAAGAATCCGACAATAAGTTGTTCAGCAGTGTGCTAAATGAGTTACACTTTTTGCTAAGATCATAACAAATATTCTCCAAAACGTTCCCAGACATAGAGACAATACAATTGTACTTTCCTTCGAATTATTAAACTCAACATGTCTTTTAAAGCGATAACGGCTTTCTAGATAGAACTCAGCTGGATATTAAAATTTAATTATTTAATCTCGAAAGTAAATATAATAGGATAATTACGTTAAAAATAAATAATTATAAGAAAATATGTTCTTACAATCTAAGCTTCCTATTCGTTAAAAAAAAATGACCACTTGAAGTAGTCTAGTTTTAAAATAATTAGTTTTCCGGATTAAGTAGTTGAACTTAATTGAAAATAACAATCCTTTTTGATATTTTAATTAAATACTGTGTTGAAAAGCCTATAAAAATTGTTAATAGAGAACTACAACTGTGTCGCATTAAAGTAAAGTTTTTCAATACAAGTAAATCTGATTTAAAAATAATAAATGAAATGTAAACAGAAGGATTTCTTAATATCGTTTTCATATAAAGCAATTTGATTTTTTAAAATTATGTTTCATTTAAAATTTCAAGCCCACATTTGTTTTTAAATAGAAAATGTATGTTTTAGAATAGTTAATTAATGCTTTTTCTTCAAGTTAAAAATATTAAAATGTTATTTCGATGCATTTTCTTCAACGTGATTTCCTCGAGATTTGAAATTATTAAAAAAAAAATCATTTCCCTGTATATATATATGTAAGGAAAAATAGCACAAAAAAGTTTAAGATTTACATTTATCTTGATAAAAATGAATACTTGATAATTTTGAATGCCTACTTTACAATTCACATTCCATTTATTTTGTAGATGTGCATAACATTTAAAAATTAAATGTATTGGAATGTTTCTTACAAAGCATTTTTTTCAAAATTCGAAATTAAGAAAAAATTGTAATAGCCGTTCAAAAACTAAAATAATGTCTACGAATAGTATAGTTCATTTTAACGAAAAACTCTGTGAATAGTTACAATTTATAAGACGTCACTTACAAGGTCTTGCCTACTTTGCACACACACAAACTTTTGCATTAATCTTCGCTAATAGTTACCTAAACATATTTCATGCTTTGTACAGATTCAATTTTGACCTTTGGAGCTTAACCATAAAGATATTTTTCACTAAACGGTACATAATGTTATAAAGTGTAATATAATGTACGCGGTACAATAAAATGAAAATATTTCACTGAAAAGGAACAAAAATTTATCTTGTATTAAAAGAAAAAAGGAAAATAAATAAATAAATCAGAATTCAGGATGGACATAGTACAAAATTAACATCATGATGAGATGGTTTTTGATGGGGTTAAACCAGTTTTATGGTCAAAAAGCATTTATCTTTTCTCTTCATAATACTGGGTAAAATCCATAATATTATAATGAATTGATCGTCTGAATCTATCACAATTGATCAAAAAAGCACATACCTAAAATGTTCCAAAATGCAAGTTTAACTCTATGAATCAAAGAACAATTAACATATTATAGCACAATTCCAATGAACAATAAACATACACAAAGCAGCGAAGGATTAAATTTTCCTTACAACATTTTGGAGACACAAATAAGATATCAAAAGTTTTGAAAAATTGAAGGAAATTTGGTAGATAATGATTTCTACTTAGCTACATTAATTTCAAGTCCATAATTAATGTAATCTTTGAGAAAACCCCACACTCAAAAATCATAAAAATTCAGCACACCATGAAAGGTACATGAGATGACACATTACTTCAGGAAAGCCTTGCTCTAATTGTTTTGAAGAACATATCACCCTATGAGCAATTGAACCAGTGGCGTCTAAACATCCATGCTATATTAACCCTTGTACAACTTGTTTTTCTACAAGTTTTCAGTATCATTCTATTGTAAATGTATATCTAGAAAAACCATTCGTTGTGACTTCGAGAAAATACTTGTCCCGAATGAAATTATCCGTTAGTCAACACCATACCGTCGCTACATATGGTAAATGTAAAGAAATTGCTATTACACAGCATGGAGATTTGTAGAACTCCTACGCGGTGTTATAATTAATTTGATCATTTAAGTAAGTCTTGTTAGTCTAAAAGATGCGTTATGTTTACTGCTCATGTACTTAAATCCTCATCAGGAATGAGAAAGTAAAATTAAGATTTTCAGAACACCTAATTAATTTCAGTTGTTCCCCGAGGTATAGCTTGTAAAGTGAAAATTTTAATTTTGCTCTAAATTACATGCATAGTTGACTAATAAATGCCCAACTAGTAGTGGCCTTTGGAAAGCTTAGGAATATTGTTGTTGATTCTATCGCCACTTCCTGCACAATAGTCGGCTTTTTAGCATGGCGTTCTCTTCTCGAATTAATACCTAAAACACCATTTTCTTCGAGCTTTCGAATCATATTTTTAACTATATTTAAGAGCATGCGCATTTTTTTAAAATTATTCCCCCCCCCAGAAAAAAACCCGCGGAGTACGGCTGAATCTATGCCACAATTTTGATAAAACAATTTCATAACTAACAAGCATTGCTTCTTTTTCAGTAGCATGACCATAGTGGGAAAACTATTCTTCCTATGGATAGCTATTGGTTTTATAACACAAATACTGTTTCTACTCACTTTTATGTGCTTTTTTTTACACAGTGCCACATTTATGGACGAAAACTCCAATTACTAATTTTCCCTACCTATAAGTTTAAATAAACATCCATCTGAAGTTTCATTAAGATTCGTTCAGTATAACTGGAGCTAGGGGCTTATGAGTACCGTCAGTTTAATTTTTATCTCTCTTGCATTTCCCGTTTCTCGGGAAAAATCAATGCTTTCCTTAAGTTTGGATTATAAATTAAATATATCGTATTTAAAATTTTATTTATTTTCCTCTGATTAAAAACCATACATGTAAAATACTTTGTCACAAGATGTTACTAACAGAAATAAAGTGATTGTGGCCTCCTTCACAATCATTTTAGACTCTTTCATGCAAATTAGAATTTATTGGGCCAATTTTAATTTTCATGAAGATTTTAGAAAATGACGCATCTTTTTTTTTACATTTCGTGCTACATTTGCTAAAACATATGTGAGATGTGTTCATAAAATATCGAAATAAATTGCCCTTTCCTTACTCGTAGAAAACTCGAAATAAAACCATTCTAAACACCTTTTTATAACATTACTTCATTTTTTTCGGTTTGTGTATAGGTTTCTTAACAAATTATGCTTGTGAAACATTATGTCTCGTAAAATGACCACAAAGGCGAAAAATGTGATTGTTTATGTGAAATGTAGTTTAAAGAGCAAGGAAAGAGCTAGGGGAAAAATAAACACAATAAGTGCTCTTAATGGCAAAGAATTAGGCTCTAAGCTCTTCAACTTCTTTTACGCAAAATCACTACAATATTCATTGGGGAAGTGCTGAGTGAAATTCGACTCTGTCTCTAGACCATTAATTTACCTGAGGTAGTAAATGTCAAGAGCTTAGACGGTAAATCCTATGAGAATTCTTTATGTCTTCTTACACGTCTAACGCCTAAATAAAACACCACAATTCAAAGCTAGAGTCGTTACAATTCCTTCTTTTATTATCTGTTGGTCAATTTACAGTAAAAAAAAATAGATACCGATTATGCCAATGCTTTTTGCGAAACATTTGCTTAAAACTGTGCGTCAAGATGTTACGACTCACCGAATTGAATATGAAATATAATAGCAAAATAAATTGCTTTTTTATTCCCAGTCCTCTTTTTTTTTTATTTTTTAACATTTACGAATCACGAGAATGTTTCTTTTTTTCTGTGATAACAAATCTGCATGCAAATATATGTTCGCGTTACTTTTATTACAAATCAAGAAATTTGCATACACATCTCGGAGGGTTTAGCAAATAATTTTTTAACGCCTTAAAAATAAAAAATAGAAAAAATAAAAACTTCGGGGCAATCGAAAGTAAAAGGATGAACTAGGAAATTGAATTTGAGGTATTGAAACATAAGGGAATAACATCTGGAGTAGCTTCGTTATTAAATATTTAAGAATTCCGAATGTGTATTAGTATTTCTAAGAAAGAGAAAATTAAGGTTTAAAATACTTTAAATAAACAATGTACTGCAAAAAATTAATCCAACATTGTACATATGTCAGGAGTTTCCTTTTCTGTTTCCTTTATTTCATTTTAGGAAATGTATTATTATTTAAAAAGAAAAATTAAATTTAAAAAAAAATAAAAACAGTTGGATTATAATGATTTCTGTTATATAAAAGACCTTGTATTATCAATTTAAAAAAATAAGACAAAAGAGAATAATTAACTTTTCCTATTATTTTTTCAGTATTTTATTTCAATTCGACCGATCAGTATTAATTTCCTATTTTTACATAAATAAAATAATAGAAAAGAATATACATTCGTGAATATTTGTGTGTTCTAATACATTTTTTGTAAAAAATTATATATATGTGCCATGGAAGAGTATCGTTAACTTGCTACGAAAAGTAATACAAATCAAATTGAATTATTACTTAAGGAAGTTTAAAAATAGGTAAATTTTCGCATGATACTCAATTTTTGTTTAGATCTAAATATACTAGTATATGATTCTTACATAATAATTAAAAACTGATTTATGTATTTCAATAGTGAAGGAGATGTTGAATCAGTTGAAAATAAAACATGTAGATTACGGGAAAAAATGTAATATCTAGATTTTATTATTCTGAGGAAAAAAACGATTTTACTGTATGTATATATATACATATGTTACTTTTTACAATGAGGTGTAAAAAAGAGGTGAGAAAAATAAATTGGGTATCATCAGAGTTGGCTCAGCAATAAAAAGGGTAATAATGCATATAGTAGTTTTTTAGTTAAATATTAATAAGACAGAAAATGAAATAAGTGAAAATGTTAGTGAACAAATTATTTGATATATTTTATTTATTTTGAAGTAAAACAGTAAAAAATGGAAAAATGAATAAATACAAAATTAAAAAAAAATTATTAATATATTTCTACTACAAATTATATAGTGGTAATTTTTGGTTCAGTCGGAGAGTTATGGTTGTGTCATGTCGTGTATTATATTTCATGTGTTATGCAAGCATATATATATTTCTTTTTTTAAATGCATCATGAGATAAAAGGTGAAAAGTCTCTTTGCTTAGACAAATTAATATCATTTTTTTTAGCATTCGGTTCCTATATATATATATATATTTTTTTGATACTTTGCCTTACGTATTTATTGAAAAATTGTTTTTCATAATTTTTCCTAATTTAGAATGCTAGTTTGTACAAATTACAAAATTCGTTTTATTAAAAAAAACACACACAATAATACGTACAATGAAATTCGGCAATATTTTAATTGATAATTTAAAAAAAAAATTAATATTTTTGAGAAATTTGTAATTTAAAATTAAAAATAAAACAATGAAGTAATTAACATGCATTCACAAAAGAAACCTTGCTTAAAAACACATTTATGCGTTTAAAAATGTAGTCAACTTTTCATTACAAATATGTGTAATTATAACATATTTCAAAAAGACCTAAGAAAATCAGTGAGATGTTGAACTGAATTATTTTTCTAGGTATACCATTCTATTTTAAAAGAGTTGTAAAACTGAAATGAGCTAGATATTACATTTAAAAAAAACTAACAGCCTTAGTTTTATATTGATTTTATGAGCTAGTTTCCATGTAGAAAATATTAATTGTTTGACGTATTTCATCCAAATATATTTTATTTATTTAATTGGATTTAAACTCACTGTGACCCGAACAAAAAATTAATTAGACTATTTCATATAAAAATCTTTATCAAGTTTATTTAATGATAAAATAAGTATTTAAAAAATATAAAATAAAGTTATGGTTTTTCACATACTTCTTATCATAACTATAAAATATGATAATAAACTTAAAATTATCGTGGAAAAGTTTGTTCTGTACGATTCAAACCACTTTGGCAGTGTTTATACGGAATTTTTTTCTTTCTTCTTATTTTTCAGTTCCTACTATTAGCTCGCACAGTCTATGTATTTATTTTTTTATATATTTGTATATTTATTTATCTTGGTGGAATTTTCAAGCGTTAATAAAATACATTTTAAAGCGCTGAATTTAGCTGAAATTTTATATTCAGGATCATTTTGGATGACAATACAATAATTTAATTATAATTAATAAAAATTAATTGATTAAAACTAATTATTTAATGAATTACAAATACAGAAAAATTGGTGACTTAGCGACCCTTTTGGTGACTTGTGTCAAAACTTGAAAAGGTTTTTTTCTCACTTGTTAAAGTATTCAGTTAAAGCTAATGATCCAAACGATTTACCGAGAAACAAAACATTGCATTAAATTTCCGGGAAAAATCCAGGAAAGTTGATTCGCCAACACAAGATTTTATTTAATATTGGTTAATTGTAATTCATCTCACAGACTATTTGTGTTTCCTTAGTCGTGGTTTTTGATGAATAACTTCCGAGTTTATATACATATTTAATATTCGTAAACTGATCTAAAATCTACATGAAATTGCGAACAAAATAATACAAAGAACATTTGCTTTATTTCATTATTAGTTGAAAAAATGTAAGAAAAACAAAGAAAATTCTTCATTTTTGTTAGTAACGCAGTATTTTTCAATAGTATAATAGGTATCGCAAAATATCTTTGAATTTATTCAATTCCTACTATATAAGTTCACTCTCTCCTTCTATATATATATATCTTATTCAAATTTTTAATCGTTATTAAATACTTTATATTCTTCCATTCAAAGTAGGAATTGACTTACATTTTTTTTTATATTACTTGTTTTTTTTTATTTGTTGTTGTTGTTGTTGTTGTTGTAAAATGTAGTTCAAGATATTGAAAACTGATGCATTGTTACCTTACATAAGGAAACTTAGCTCAATATATAAACCATCAAAAGTATAATTGGGCAAAATATGTCTTTTCCACTTATTGATGTTGTATGAAGTATCATTAAGATCTTCCATAAAGTAATTCCATCTAGATTTCTAACAGACTTGAAAAAAAAGTTATCTTCACTGGTAAGGCTCCAACAAAAAATGTTACTTATTATTTTAGGATTATCAGTGTATCATGAAAAGAGAAACGATAAACTTCGGTTAAGTTTTCTTTTTCGGTAAGGCTCTGATTATGGTAGATTCCTATCTCAATTACTTTAGATCTTTGTACATGATTTCGGAAATAATTTGGAAGAAAAATGATCTATATTTGTAGTATGAAAGCTCTAGCTATATTTTTTCATTGGTAGAAACTGTAAGATTAGTAATAAAGCTTATGGCTTATCCCCTAAAAGTACCTACGGAAATGTACCTTACGTTTGTAAAAAATGTATCATTCGAAACTTTTAAAAGAAAGCAAATAACACAAAAATGTGTTATGTCTATTTTAAGGTATCCGCCTACGTTCGGAACCATGATTTTAAAAAAGTGCATAAATGTATAATTTTTATGATATTTAGTGTCACTTAGATTAGAATACATGTATAAAATTGTTTTAAGGACATTATAACAAAAAAATTATTTAAATACAATATTTTGGCAAAAAATTATTTAAATACAATATTTTGGCAAAAAAT
>BMAV01020502.1:1372114-1391621 GCA_019973955.1 Trichonephila inaurata madagascariensis | reverse complement strand
CTAAGTCAGATTTCAAGTTATTAAAACTGTATTTTAGTTCAAAACTTAAAGAAAACAATTTCCTTTGAATAATTAACCACTATCTTCGAATTAAACATTTATTTTCTTGTAACTTCTCTATAGGCTACCCAAATTGAAATGCCACTTGAAAAAAATTTATTTATTTTATTTATTGGAATTGAATTTACATATATATTTATATATTTACAGATATTAAAAGAAACTTTTTAATGATAATCTTAAATGCATGGAATAACACTGTGCTTCTCAAACTTTCAGTATTTGCGACCCAATTGTTAATTATAGCTTTGATCGCCCCACCCCATGCAATAACAATACATTAAATGTAATAATAATGTACTCTGACGCTGAAGCAACAATACGATATTAATTATAAACCATACTAATTACCAGGATAAGTATTAAATTTTGTATACGTTACTTTCAAGTAATAGGATAAGTATTATGTTACTTTTCCCCTATCTAAATTTTAAATATTAAACAGATTGCAATAAACATGCAGCGTGTAATTTATTTTTTATTGTGTCAGAATGTATTATGTTTTGTTTCTCCTTCAAGTAAATTAATAATTTTTTTAAAAATAATCTTTTAATTTTTGGACTTTTTGATATGCTCGCTCCCCTCCCCACGTAAGATTATCACGCGCCCCATATTTTAAGAATCACTGGTACAACATGTTTATGTCTCCACCACGAGTAAATTAGCCCATAATCATATCCATTAATAATTTACGCTTAACTGCAATTAATTTAATTTAATTCACTTAAGTTCAACTTACAGATGACGGAGAGCTTGATAGCTGCCACCAGAGGTATTGGAGTCAAAGGATTAGATGCTGCACAGGTGTAGACTGCATTATTATCAGAACTGCGTACAGTAAAGGATATGCTGCTGCTGGAATCCCTACCCGAAATTGAGTAGCTGCCTTGGATAATATCACCATTCCGTAGCCATTCAAGCTCAGCTGGTGGCTTGCCTCCCATCGAAGTACAGATTAAGGTTAAGTGATCCCCAGCATGGATCAAGTCCCCTTCACGGTAACCTTTGATTTCCGGATGACGAGGAGGATCTGCAAAGATTTATCAATAAAGAGATATAAAAAACAAAAGTATTTGTGTATGTTTGAGACATAAAATGAAAAAATAATATATCGTGCATCTCTAAACGACGCTTTTGATCAATAATGTGTTGAATAAGCAAAACAATTTGTTATTAATCATTTTTTATGAGAAATATCCGTACAAAACAATATAAACACTTAGTCATTAATATTTTATTACTTATGAAATAAATCAATTCAATTAGTTATATATTTCTAGTTCTTTATACATTGCCATTAAAAGTAAATTTCTTAAGGAAATAGAAATATTTTATAAAAATAAGTACTTCTATAATTCCGCATTGGCTTTTGGCATAGTAGACAATTATTACCTGTTTTTAGCATTATCATGACAACTGCGGAACGATTTTTTAGACTTGTTTTCAATATTCTGACCCTTCAGTAAATAAATAAATTTAAGTTATTTATAATGATTTTCAATTCATCTTTGATCTGCAATTATTTAAAAAAATGTTAAATTTAACACACAAACTTTACTTAGAAGTAACTCGAAAGATATTCAAAATACAAATTTGTCAAAATACAAGCTTAAGCATATACAAATAGTTGTAATTATTTTCTGCAAAAAATTAAGAGACGCAATCTTTATTAAAATGAATTTGTGCTGAATTTGAGTATAAGGCCTTAACTAACAATTTTGATGTATTTTTTATATATAGTGCAATAAAAAAGGAAAGCAAGTGAATTTTATTAAAATTTTTGCTTAAAACCTTTTTTTTTAAAAAAATCGTAGGTTAGTTTTAGACATATATCTTTTGAAAGAATGCGAACAGAAACTCAGAAGAATTATGATTTACTTTTATATACATTTAATATTAAAGCACTAGTAGATTCTTCTATACTAAAATTTTACAATTTCATTGAATGCTTTAACAGTACGGAAATTTAAGTTTGTAGCAACTTATTAAAATATAATCTTGGTATTTCATTTGTAACTCTGATCTTTAACTATGTAAATCAATGTAAAATAGAATGCAACTAATAAAGCAGAGAAATTAAATAAATCCTACAAATACAATATATATATAAATGTATCAAAGAAAAATAAATCATACAATTACTTAAAATATTTCTGTTAGGGAAAGACACTATATTAAAAATTGTGAATAATCAAAATTAAGAAATTTGGAGTCCAAAATAAATACGTTCTAGAGTAAAAATTATCAATTCGAAATTTAAGCCCAATTTTATTCTTTTGATAAAAAGAAATTTCGATCTTAAAAAATTACAAATTGCAAAATCAAGCTGCATAGTGAAAATTAGTATTTGAATAAATTAAGAATACAAATTGACAAAAAAAAAATTAAAACTACTCAAGATGAAGATTTGGAAGAAAAAAAAGTATTCAGTTTCAATTTACTTTCCTAGTTCTTAGCGTTAAATTATTTGCCGGAGAAAAGATATTAATTTAGTATAAAACAAGATAGATTTGCAATCACGAGATAAAAGGAAAAGGGAAATTGTCTAATTATTTTAGCCGTATATTTAGTCAAACCCAGAAAACTTCACAACCACGTTACAAATCATTTTTAAATAAGAATTTTGTAATTATTACAATTGTATTTTACTTATTTATACTTTTGTGGAATTTTTCCTCAATTTTGGAACAAGAATAACATTTTTATGACAACTTTTAAGTTTTTTAAGTCTTTTATCTTATTCGATTTCTTTTTTCTTTGCTTATCTCACTCCCTCAAACCCACGCATATATTATCATTACTATTATAATCAAAGAAAATTGCGTTAAAATACTTTAAAATTGGCTGCGAATAGCTTTTCAAATTACAAAGTTTTAATAATGTATCACTAAAAATAGCTTAAATAAATTTAAATTAATTATGAAATTATAAAATTGTCTCAAGAAGTTCATAAGTATACATTTTATTAAAAAAAATACTTGAAAAGAAAACACTGATAATATTTGATAGCTATGTATTAGAAATGGAAGCAGTTATCCATATGAAATATATTTCCTACTTTATGAGTTATGGTTTCTTCAGAAAATTTTAAAACAAAAGGGAAACGGAACCCTTTAAATCAATTACAGCTTTTATTTAAAAAATAAAGTTTTAAGACATCTTCGATAATTCCGAATTTTGAATAACATGATCTTTATAAGAGATGTGACTTAAATATCTTACTGTACCACTATTATGTAATATCTTATAATATTATAATAAGTACTCCACACATAAGTGCAGTACTTAATTCAATCAAAAATTGTTACACACATTTTCTAATAACTTCAAAAGCAATTTTATGTTGTTTACTTTCCATTTAGTTGCAACTGAAGAAAATTTAAGTACATTCAGTGAAGGAGTTTAATGAAATATGAAAATAATTTTATTCCTGAGTTGCAGAAAAATCTTACTTTAAAACTATCTTTATTTTTTGCAGAATCACTCAAGTTTTTGTATATATATCTATTTGAGGTGTTTACGTACAGTGAATAACACATTTTATTGTATTTAGTAAAAATATGATTTTCGTAATGTACATTAGAGAAAAGGAAAAATGTTGTATGATTTCTGATACCTTAATATGAAAACAACTTAAGATTATGATTTACGTTATGTTCGCCATCTACGATATATAAAATTACAGAAATACTTGTTTAAAATGATTTCCAAAATCTTAATATGTTAAATTTATATATGTAATGATCTATTAATTAATAATATTAATTAATAATATTAATAATATAATTAAGTAATAATATTAATAATATAATTAAGTAATAATATTATTAATATAATTAATTAATTAATAATATTAATAATATTATTAATTAATTAATAATGATTATTATTATGTAATAATAACTATGTAATTACTATAATTACTATGTAATGATAAAAAAAACATTTTATAGATCTATTTTTAAATAGAGCTACATGTTTTTTTTTTGCTTTTCGTTATTAAATAAAATTTATTAGTTTTCAGAACAAGAAGTATTAGTTTGGGATAATTGTATAGAAAAAAATTAAATGTTGCTTTTTTCATGTAGTACCTTTTTCAGTTTTACGATATTGGGGATCAACAAAGAAACAAGGCAATGACTATGTTCAGATGTTAGAACAAGGTTATTAGTATTTGAACAAATGAATGTTCACTCTCTCATTGAATTACTTTAGGTATATTTATTAAGCTTCTTAAAGGAAACACAATCTGAGAAAAGTATCAGTAATTACCTAAAGTAAAAAAAAAATACTAATAGGTATATTTACATAATAACCTTGAAACAAAAGTGAAAACTAATTTATTTTAAGGTTTACAATTTTCATTCATATGATTACATTTTAGTTTTATTCCACGCAGTAATTTGTTTTCACAGAAAGTTACCATCATGAATTGCTTATGAATGATAATGCATTCACTTTCTCTTTCTGTCAAATACTTCTTTTCTTCTTATACTTTACAAGGGGAGGGGGGCAAAATTGAAATTATTTATTCAAAATCAAAATTCAGATTTCATTAAGTAATTATTTAAAGTAATTACCATGTCAAAATTTATACAAGATGGTGTATACGTATTAAGAATTCGTTTAACAAATTAATAAAAATTAAACTTTTTAAAGTTTTCTTGCAATGAATCATAGGTTGTAGTTGTACATGTAGGTAGAGAGTTAAGAATGCCAAAGAACTTTTATAAAAAAAACTATTAAGAAAACGAAACATATTTAATTGCAGCTTAAAGTTTACAGTTGGAGATGCAACTCATATTACATTTTCATTTGCTTGGTTTTTGAAAAGTTAGTACTTATTCCGCTTTAACGGACGTTATTTCGAATATCAAAATGTTAAGGGATAAGAAATTAAAGCGATGCATTTTGCTAGCTGGAATTCACGTTGCAAAGGAACATTACGCTCTTTGCTTGTTATAATTCACTTATCCCAGTATTTTGAAAGCAGAATAACACACAAACATGTTTCACTAGTTAATTATATGGCACTATACAATTTTTTTTTATAATTCTTCCTCCCCATATTATATAATTTTACACTTCCAAGAACTTTATACTTAAGGCTTTGTAGACATTTCTCAAGAAATGAGTTTTTGTTATTCTTTAATAAAAATATTTTTTTGTCCTATTCTACTTCCAGACTTTAACAAAAAAATTCGTTTAAATAGAAATAATAGTACACTGATTAATTACAAGCAAATAATTTTATGGAAATCGAATATAAATGTGCTTAACATGCAACACAATTTGTGATTGCTTATAAGTACAGTTGTTGACAACATAAAAAAAGGTAAATTTTTTTTCACCATATTTTGAAAGATATCTTTATACAGAATTATAAGAAGTGCAGAGAGAGAGATTTGTGCATTCATTAACATACCTAAATTATGAATACATTCACAGGAAGTATTTTTAAGTGTTTAAACTTTTGGTTGTATAAATTAGTTGCAAAGAGAAAAACAAGGTTTTAACTACTACACACACAAAAAAAACATTCTTTTTTTTAAATCAAGAAGTTTTTTTATACGTATATTTTATTTAATAAAAATTGGTTTAATACACGTATCCAACTATTTTCAAAATATTTTTTTTTCTTCTTGGCTTGTACAATAATCCAGTTTGTGCTTTGAATAATTAATATATATTAAATAGTAATGTAAGAATTCTAATAGTAATGATTAGCAGTTACTCTTATGTTTTTCTGAAATGTAAAAAAAAACTCGGCTTTAAATATACTTTGTAATATTTAAATCTTTATACATTCTGATAAAACTTTTTCATTAATATTCTTTTATTGACGAAGAAAGAATATTAAATACAAATTATATTTCAATTCGAAAGAAAATACTGTTCCCTTCTCATAACACTTATATTTAAAAAGCGGAATTTAGTATTAGAAATGTTTTAGATTTTCTTTCTTAAGTTAACTTAAACCCATTTTGAAAATAGATGGATATAAGTACTTGATACTATTTTTACAGAATGTAAAAATGTCCTTTATATATAAGAGAATTGTTTTTAAAATATAAATAGTTTTTAATTCATATCTTTAAAAAGGAATTCGAAATAATAACAAATACACATTTACTAAATCTGAAAAAGGAGAAAGAAAACATTAATGTTTTCTTCTGTTTACGAGAAACAAATGCTCCATTAGAAAAAAAAAAAGACTAAGAAATGAAAGAAAAGTCCTCAAATTTTACTTCAGACAGTTTCCACTAAAGTATTTTTAAACTTCGAGAAAAACGAACTTTTGATCCTTAAAACACTTACATAATGTTAAATGACAGTTAAAATTTTAAAAGAAAGCTTAAGAATATTCCAAGTCTGTTTCCGTTAGAATTTTTGATGGAACCAAAACTTTTGCTATCTTCTTCATTTAATAAAGTTAAATTCACGAAACATTTTTTCTACCTGTACAACATTGTGAGAGCATGGAATGTAAATTTCTGACTAAAATGTATTGCCGCATAAAATCAGTAAAAAATCAAGAATTATTTTAATGCATACGTTAACTGATTTTGAAGGATCTTCCAATTGTAAGCAAAACATAACACAACAGAGAAATATGTTTAGAAAAAAGAATAATGATTTAAAAATTTTAAATTAGGATTTTTAATTTTCATCTGAAATTTTAACTAATTCATGTAGAAAAATATAACTATATTGAATAAATCTCTGCTTCTTATTCTAAATTATTAAATTATTATTAAATTTTATTAGAGCTTAAAAACTTTTGCGAACTACATGTGTACGAATTTATTATAGAAGACAACATTTAGAATAATCGTATTCTAAATAACCTCCATTTAAGAAAAAAAACACATTTTTTTCCTTTACTGTGATACCTTTGTAACTCTTTTAGAGAATTTCAATATATTTTGTGAATTATTTTCGATATTAGCCGTAAAACAGTTATTTCAAGTCGTTCACTTTCAATTAATAATTGATCTAATATTCAGTATCTCTAGTAAAATAATTTTTTTAATTTTAAAATTATCAACTGCAGTATTTACATATTGTTCTGCGAAGACAACCTCTTATGAAGGAGCAGGTATATATAAAGTAGCCACTTGGTGGACGCAAAATAATTTATAGATTACACGTGTGATGAAAAGCATTATATATTACCAAAAATTAAGTATCAGTAGGTTGGCAATGGTAAATGTTATAAACTGCGTGATAGATAGGTTTTTAAATGGTGCGAGCTGATTTATTAAAATAATTCAACGTGATTCTGGATCAAGGGTCAACAACATTTTAGCTGTTGCGTGCCAAACCAATCTACCAATATGATTCAGCGTGCCTCACTGTAGGACATTTTTAAACAATTCAATTCTTGCGATAATGCAAGCGAAGTTAGAGAATAGAGATCCATAATATATATTTACAGTTAATTATATATTAATTTGGCATCACTTAAGATATTTCTTAACATAAAAATAAACAGCATAAAATATAACTATTTTTTCAACAAGAATAAAAAAAATCAAATTGTACATATATTATACATATTTAAACATATTCATTAAAATAAGAAATAGAGAGAACACAATATAAAAGTAATTCCCTTCATTATATACATATACAAAATGATAAATAAAATTTTTAATGCCTAACTTTAATGCCTGCTCTACTTTCATATCGCAAAATCAAGGATATAATTTGTTACTTTCAATTTTAAACGATTCTGAGCAATCAGTTGCAAAACACAGTTCATATACAATTTTCTTTATTCAAACAATTAAATCTCTCCAGAATAACATTCAATAATTTACTAAATAGCTGTAAGTTTATCTTTAGAGTTATCTTTCAGATATTTTCGTAATTCGGCAAATGTCAATAATTTTGAAGATGTATGTCAAATAAAGTCCATTACAATTTCATCAAATTCCATCCACTCAAAAGATGACAAATTTGCAGAGTAGTGCTGAATGCTACTGAGAATTGTTCCGCATGCCACATGTGACCATAGGGTGCCGACCCCTGTTTTAGATTATAAGGAAAGAATTTTGTAATTAGTCAATGATCAATTGACGAGAATAAAATCTGAATAATTGCTTCATTTGAATGACTGAAGACTGTAATACAGATCATTCATTTTGAGTATATCACAACGAAACATTTTATCTACTGATTATCACGAGACTTAAATATAAATCACTATAAATGGATTAAAACTTTGTGTGAGTGAAACGGATAATTATACAAAAAAAAATACTGTTCGAAATAATTTTCTGAGTAATATTAAACAATTACTCTCTAATTTATGTAATACGAAGCTTTTCTTTATTTCAGTCAGCCATACAAGTCCTCCTCAACAAATAATAAGGGTTTTAGTTTGTTCTTTTTTAATGATATTTATGACTTTTTTATACTCAAATTGCAAATTTGTTCGCACAATTTTCATGAGTATAGATACTTCATGAAATACTTTTTTTCATTATAATAATTTCCAATATGTTAGAAATGTACACCCATAAATGTTTACCGGAGTGAAATCTGTATAGAATTTATTTTTTAGAAGTAATAATTTGAACTGAAAACTTTGAAAAATGTATTTAGAGCATATATATATATATAAGTGTGTGTGTCTGCATCTTAAAGAGAAGTTTGAGAAATGATTGATGCTTTTAAATGCTCTTAAAATACTGTTATATATACATATATATATACATATATATAGAGAGAGATAGATAGATAGATAGATATAATAGTTGAGAATGATACATCTGTTTAACTATAGTAGAGTAATTTTTTAATGAAATATCCGATGGAACAGAACTTCTTCATATTTGATGTCCTAGAAGAGCAAACCCAAATTAGATCAATTCCTTCTGAAACAATTTGTTGAAATATTGTTTAAATATTGTTTAAATATGCTATGGGTCTTTTTTTTCTTGGAGTAATTTAAAATATAGTTATCATTCGTTGAAATATAAAAGTAAAACAAAGACAAAAAAAGTAGTTGTAGATCTCTTCCAAATGCCTATTATAAGAAGTAAATGAATTCAAAAGATAAAGGATGGTTAGACATATAATCAGACAGTGATCATACTTAATGATGATAATTTTTTCGCGCGTGGTCACTAGAGATACCTGAATACTTATTGAAAAATTTGAAAGAAATAACTAGTCGAGATATTTCAGTAACAATACAAATATTAAAATTGCAATTAACTAATAATTAAGATAGCATGCTTGAATGTATTTTGATAATACATCTCAATTCAAATAAAATAATGCTTTGAATTTCAAACATGCATTTTTTATGACAAACAATTTGCAATTTCTATATCTATTTGTATCATGGACTACATTTCATTCTTGCAATATTTCACCCAGGTTTTACGTATACAGTTAAGCGAGAGTTAATAACATTTGTGACAACTACAAAATATGCAAATTTTTAACATTTCTTCAGGCATTCTTGTGGTATAACCAACATCATAATGAAATTTAAATTTAAATTCCGGCCTTATATTTGTACTACAGGGATAAGATTATTATGTGCTGTTATATCACTTTTTGTTTAACTTTAATATTTTATTGAGTATGCTGCATTTTAGCGCAAGCTTTCAATTGCAGTTTATTTCAACTTAAGGTTTCTTTAACAAGCTATATCTTTCCTATACTCAGAAAGCACTCAGATGCCCTAATTCCTTCAATATAACGAAAATAAAGAAGCACTGTACTGAAGACATTCTAGAAGTTACAAATGTACAAATTTAAAATTATTTTGTACAAAAATATCCGGAAATGCATACAACCGCAATCGAGTAAGCGTTTCAAAACAGTTCAAGAGAGGAAAAATCTTGAGTAATCTTTAGTTTATTGAAGATATAAAAATGTACAGACTTTAGTTTTAAAAACAAAATCTAAAATGAAAACACTTAATTTTACTCAAACCTTTTAGACAAAAGCCAAAGTATATTTCTAGATAAAGTTATACATACCGGGTGTCCATAATTAAACTTGAAATTTGCCAGCAAAAATTATGCAACAGAATCGGGTAATGGCAGAATGAAAGATGGGAATTTTACTAAGGTAAAAACACACACACAATGAATTTCAAAAACCACCACAAGATGGTGTTGTGCAATGTAAACTATTAATTTATACAAATACCGTAAACATAGAGCAATCCGTTATTCCGACTCTTCAGACAAGGCGATGTCATACAACCGCAGTGTTTATACAGGATGGTGCTCCTCCACACAACGCCCGTTGTGGAAAACAAGTGCTCCGCTGCCATTTTGGTGACAACAGAATAATCAGCCGGCATCTTCCTAGAGCTTGGTATCCTAGATACCCCGACATAAATACTTCCGACTTTTGGCTGTGAGGATAACTCAGGTCCATGGTTTACCGAGATTCCATCACATCACATCTCCATGCGACATCAAAGAAGACATAGAACGCCTTGTGCGTAACATTCCCCAATTAATGCTGCTTTCAACAGTCGAACATGAGATTTTACACTTCCAGATGCTAGCAGGCAACTGTCGACATCATATCAAGCATGTTGTACATTATTTATATGATCTCAATAAATCTATGATACGTCACCTAGAGGTAGTTTTTGAAACTCATTGTTTTTTCTTCGCTCGATAAAATTCCCATCCATTCATTCTGCCATTACCCAATTTTCATGCAATTCCAATGTATAGTTTTTGCTACAGATTGCTCGCAAATTTCAAGTTTAATTATGAACACTCGGTATATTAATATATATAATCACTATTTTTCCACACTTTTCATGAAGATATTTTTTTTTCAAAATTACACAATAACATTTCACATGCTTTATTGCCTAAACTTCTATAAAATGATCCAAAATTATGATCTAATGTGACAACAAATTCAGCAGTGAACCACTTCAAAATGAAATATTTGATTACATTCAGATTGTGTTTTTTTTTTCCTTCTGTAACGGCTTCTTAATTTCAATGAAAGTTTCTTTATTTGCTTCGGACATACTTTTATTTCTATTGTTGAAACTTTATTTCCTTTGAATGGTCTGCTTTTTAGGAGGAGTAAAACCGAAACAAAACAGATTTACATATTTTTTTTAAAATTACCATAGAACAAAGAATTCCTTTGAGAATTTAATTATTACTTTAACTATCAAAGTAAAATATCTGTAGCACATTAAACAATGATAGTTTTTAAATTAGATTCATTTTGACAAGAAAACAATGAAAGTTCTTTACTTTATTAAAAATAATTTTTTGATTGAAAACAATATGTAATTGTTATTTTAAAAGTAATTTAACTAAGTGTATATTCATTTAATCACTTTTTATTTTTCAATTTTTTTTCTCTTTAAATTTTAAGCCATTCTTTAATAATTGTAATCCTCTTCTCTTTAATTGACAATTCAATTTCAAAGCTGGCTGCTTCTTTATTTTCATTTACTTGAGAACCTGTATTCATTAAGTAAGACAAGTGTTATTTTCTTTTGTTCCTTATTCCTTTTTTAATAAGTAATTTGAAGTAAATACTTTAAATAACTTACAACGAAGTTTTTATTTTAATCCGATTCACAAGATGCTTTTTATAAACATTTGCTTTCTTTTCTCTGTCAAGTACTCCACATTTTTTCTTCCGATGGCTTCTTAATAAGCTTGCTAGCCGGAAATAAACTATCCAATGTTTTTTCTTTACTTCTTCAAAATTTATGTGGCCATAAAACTACTTACAGAAGGTTCTAAGATGACTTTTGTCATCTGATAAATTGTTTGATTAACTTTTAAGAATGCTGGAATCACACAGTTAGGTCAAATTTTTTGCTGATTCTCAAACATTAATATTGTAAAACCAAGTCAAATGTACAAATTTAAATAAAAACATCAGCATAAGAAACTTATTTTGAAAGTTTATTATGATGAAGAGTTACTTTTATAATTTTCTACTTCTAAAGAGTCAGAAGGAAACTCGTAAAAATGTAAAATTTCAATACAATGCATCTATTTCTCAATGTCTATTAAGTCCAATTCAACATAGCAAAATACATCTAAAGGATCCTTCTGAAATACTTCATAAACTATCTTGTTTATAAAATTATATTGTAAATGTTAATTAAACAATTAAATTAATTATCTCTACAACAATAGATATTAAATAATAAATTAAACTTTTTCTTTTCCGTTTCATTCATTTACGTAAATAAAAAAATCAATGCAGAAAAATTAATAGAACATATTCATCCGTTAAATATTAAATAAAAACGTAATTATTAAATTTATAATTACTTTAATAAATGGCTAAATAGTGTATAATAAACGCCTTTTTTAAAAAGAAAACTACTAAATTAAATTCAACATTTCTTGATAATATTCGTTTTCTATATATATGTAAAGCCTTTTTACTATTCATTTTTTAAATAAAAAACAGAGCTAAATGGTTAGAAAGTGTATGTGTTATATTTTAATATTTTTGAGTCTCTAGACTCTAGTCATGTAAAAAAATGTAAAGCTGAATGATTATCTAACGACATTAGAAAGTCAAGAAAATTATTTCACACTTTTAAATATATTTGATGCTATTATCTTTTAAGTGTCAAATGAAATAGTTATGATAAGATTTTCTCCTTCCCGGGACTTGTAAAAAAGAACTTTTCTTAAAGTAACGAACTACAAAATAAGAATTTCCTACTAAATTTTGCAAATTTTTATATAACTTTTGTTATCTTATTAGTGGGATATTCTATTAGAAAAAAATATCTTGTTAGTAGAAAAAGTACTAAAATTTTTCTTAAAGCTGCTTAACTCTAACTTTTAAAAGCGTATTTTTTATTACATATATTTTGAAGTTGGGAATTTTTATTGTTGAATTTTTTGGAAAATATTATACTTAAAAGCTCTTTAGCACAAACTGAATTTGAGAAAAAAAAATGATAAATATTTTTTTCGATGTCGAGGGAAAACTAAAGAACTGATATATGGCCCTTTTAAAACTTTTTCGAGAACATATATAAATAGCGACTACTACAAATTGACTACTTTTTTAATGAATTAATTTTTGAGGTAAATTATTTTTTTTCCTTATAAGTTTTATTACAATGGCATTTTATTGTTTTGTTTTTGGTTGGATAATTCAGTGCTTCTTAAACTTTCTATATTTGTGACCCAATTTTCAAACATAATTTTTATCGCGCCCCTCTTACATACAAAAACATTGTATTAAATTCAATAACAATAAGTATATTCTGAAGTAAAGCTACAATATGACTTTAATTATAAACCGTACAAATTATAAGGATAAATATTTATTTTTGTATATAATTTTATGGCATAGCCATAGGGTCGCTGTTAATTATTAAATTTGTTCTTAAATTAGTACTGTTAAATTAATTATGAAATACATGGTGCGGTACTGATGTATTTATAAGTGTATTATATGCATAAATGTGTTTTTTTTATTCTGTAAGAAAGTTTATTTTTTCTTCCTTTCGGTAAATTGATATTTTTTTTTAAATAATTCGTTTTTGACTTTTCAATGTACTCACAACCCTTAGGGGGTCACGCCCCACAGTTTGAGAAACGCTGCCCTAATTACACTACTACTCGTAGCTGCTTCGAAATGAATAAGATTACTATTCTTCCTGTCAGTACTAGTTTGCCCTAGATGATTGACCAGGAAATTATCGCAAGCTTGACTGGAATAGGTATCGCGACGCTCCCCTACACAAAATGAATATCACAACATCATAAATAAAAATAAGCGAAGAAATATATATATACATATGAATCCTCTCCTTGAGAGATTCATTATTGCTCTCTTCTTAATTTCATTTTAATATATTATCAGGTTTTTCATTCACGTGTTATATTAGGCTTAACTTTTCAACTTGGGTGTTGCTCCCCTATTATGTCGAAAATTGCTACTGTATGGGGAAGGTTGGATCCAAAAAGCATCGCTAACCCTAATTCGCTGGCCTAATTCAGCGACAGCTTTAGAAATCATAATAGGTCTCCAGTTTAGTCCAAAGACTTTTTTGTATCTACATTTGTTGTGTCTGGTGAATTCCAATTTCTTCCTGCTTTAGCACTGTAGGTTCTAGTACTTCTTCACTTTTGTTTTATTTTACTATATATATATATAAACAGAAACCATTTGTAGTAATTCTGTGATATCTCCATCTTTCCTCAGTCAACTTGCTTAGATCGGTAATGTTAAAAGTAGAGATTGTGTAGAGCATATGGTGTAAGATAGTCATATGTTTAACCTAAAAATACCCAACTCTCTTACCAATAAATCAAATAGATCTTATATTAAAGGTAACATGTATCGCAGTTGTATGAATTTAAACTAGTTCATTTTTCATCAAGGTCTTGTTCTTCTACATATATATATATATATATACACACCGCAGTTTTACCTACCTAATTATATTTCCTACTAAATATATACACGAACTCTGTAGAAAGTTATTTGACGTAAACTAAATAAAAAAAATTATTTGTAGCAATTAATGTGCACAATATAAACTTTATATTTATTCGACTGGATATAGTCTTTACATAAAAGTGGCGTACAGAGATGAAATTTTCATATTTTAAAAAAATTTTAATTCGTGATTTACCTATACTCTTCTGTAAACTGAAAGGTGAAAATTTTCTATGCAATTATTTTATTTCACCTTTCAAAAAGAATGCTATTTACGGTTTTTAAAGGATGTGTATGGAAATAAAAAGTTAAAAAAATCAGCCGAACTTTTAAATATTTTCAAATATTAAGATTTTTAAGTTTCAAATTAAATGAATTCAGTTTAATTCTGATAAGAACGCCTTTTGTGCTTGTATTTATTATTTCCAATATTGTAGGAAAATATAATAATTTAATTTCAAAAAAGAAAAAAAAAGTTAAAGAAACAATAAAATATAATTTAACTCGCAATATAATATGGAAATAAAGAAAACCTAACTTGAATAAATTTAAAGTTTTCAGTGTCAAATTGCTTTTCAATTTTTAAATAACATGATGACCAAAAAGAAAATCTTTTTTAACTTAGATACTTATAAAAATTCATTGATATAAAATTATCTTCTTTTTGACGTTTTAGTTGAGTATAGTAATGTTAAGCATATTTGTTATCATTTTTTGAACTCATTAAATTTTTGTTTAGAAGCTTCAACTTGGTCTTTTTTAACACTTCACTATTTTTAACTACAGGCAAAAGAACTGATTTTTTTGAAAGGGGATATAAACACTTTTGTAAATTCTAGCATGAAATTTGTATAAATTATCTTAGATTCTAAGATCATGGAGGATTGTTTAAAAAAGCGAAAAAGGTCTGTCTGTTATAATGTCGATACAATGTAAAAAGAAGCTTGGGATGAATAAAATAATATTAAAAAAAATCGTTCGACTATTTTTATACATCTAATATGAAGCATATTTTTTAATTAATAGTATTTCCCTGTTTTACATTTTTCATATTTAATTTAATTAAAAAAAGATGAAAAATAATATTAAAATAATTTATTTATATACCTAAAAGCATTCCAAAATATATCATTGATATATTCTTTAAGTTTACAAAGTTATTAATTGTTTTTTACCACATGTACTTGAAAAAATTTAATAAAAACTACTAAGTAATTTTTTGACATGTAAATGCTACAAAAACTATTTTTATCATTAGTCTTAAAGTTTTTATCTTTAAAAACATATTAAAAAATGAACGAAAAAAAAAACAACGTTTAAAATACGATCATCGATACTTGAGTATTTTTTTTTAAATGTAAGATGAGGAAATAAGAAGGAACAAAGCATAAAATATTGTATTTTTTATTTGTTGCTAGTGTCTTCGTAAATCATTCTTGAAGCTATAAAACTGTCGCATAAAAATCATAAAAAATTTATAAATGTGAAGAAACAATTGCTTGCGAAACCTGCTTTAATTTTTTTTTAAAGTTGTACAGCAGGCGAAGCATAAAATATGAATTAATGATGCTCTACTAGCATTATCTCAAGCAAAAAACACTCAGGAGTAATCATTCACTATTCTGGTTCTTTTAGAGTAATCGAAGCAACATGAAGATGATTGTGAATCAAGGTCACTTGTAAAAGAAACGATTGTGATCCCCAACAAATTAACGATAGTGTTAGAAACCATTGATAATTTTTATGCACGCACAGAAATTGGATTTTTGTCTAACTTGAAAAATATTAATATTCTTGGGAAAAGAATTCAGAGTTTGAAACAAAAAGCAGACTTTCTTTCCCGTAATGTTATTGGAAGTTGTAAAAAACCGTAAAAGGGGCAACCTATTTCTTTGAAGATAAAAAAAAAGGAGTTTAACCCGCAAACGAGCGCGGAAAAACAGTCTGGCTAAAATAACAGCAAGAATACTCTTCGTCCCTTTTTTCAAAGTACAATTCGATATATAGCAGGAAAGAAAAAAAAAGTAATTGCTATCTAAGAGCTACAATCCAAGTTATAATTCAATTGCGACTTTTTTTCCCCTTGCCTTTAAACCAGAGAAAAAGAAAATACATTCAGCTTAGTCCGCCTGAAAGAAACTAGATCAGGACTTAGGGGTGAAAAGAACAAGATGGATTCCTTTCTGCAGCATTTAGCGTTGTTGTTTTTAAAGAGCTTTTAATTCTCGTAAAAACATCGATCTCCGGTCAAAAGATAGATGCGTGAATTAAAAAGAAATAAAAATGCCTCTACAGACACACTTTCACAGTATCGCGTAAGATGATTAAGAATAACAGTAAGTTAAGTTAGAAAGGCAGCATACAGCATATGTCACGAGGAAAGGATTTATATCCATACGAAGAGCCCCAGATGCTTCATTATTTAGAGCCTAGCGCTGTCGAATGAATAATTTGAGCAACAAATTATATATATCTGTAACGGAAGATATTTTAAAATAAATATGGCTTCTTTAACATAAACATTTACAGTTTTGCAATGGAAGTGATTTGTTGGAGGAAGTTTCAAAAGCGAGCATATTATGGCATATAAGTATTTGATAAAAATAAATTTTTGGCAAACGTAAAATATTTATGGATTGAATTTTAAAGATTATAAGAATAAGAAACCAAGAAATATTTCTGTAAGAAATATTAAGTAAATTTTACGTTGTGCATGCTATTTTCTAAAATAGTTGTCTTTGGGTATAAAACTTTACAGAATTATAAAATGTGTCATACTCTTTAAACCCTATCTAATTTTAGTATTATATATCTTTTGTATTTAAAAAAATTCCAAAAATATTGAAATTTAAAAAAAAATTAAGAGCAATTTTTTTTTTATTTTTTAAAAAAATATAATTTAATATTCTATTTATATAAAAATAGCAACAGTATAATAATGATATATTTAACTTTATAAATCAACTTATTGGAAGTAATTAGGGGACTGATGTTTTGGAAAATATCATGCGCTACGTAAAACTTATTTAATAATTCTTACAAAAATACACACCCCTTATTTTCATATGTTTATGTATAATTTTTAAAACTATGATTATATTTTAAACATTTTACATTTTTGAAGCCTCATACTTTTATAAATAACAAGTTAAATAATCGAATTATTTAACTTTAATCTCAAAGAATTTCATTTCATCGAAAATTGCTTACATTTTCAGCTCTCGAGACAAAATTAACACTCCTGAGACCCTTTAAAGGAAGAAAATGGTTGTGAATTCCCGTATAAGTGATGTAGAAAGCTTCCATTTCAGCATTTTAACGTATGTGAACGATTTTATAAAATATATTTAAATATAAAATATTAAAGATACATTTTTAACTTACCATCCAGAATCAAATTGAAAAATGTAGAAGACATTTCTTATCAAAACTTAAAGAGAACAAAGCAAATGTTCGAAATAAAAATTATTTAGTCCAATTTAACATAAGTCTAGTTGCGGTGATTTCGATATGTAATGTGCCAATTCACGTTTTCAAACATGCAATCTATGGGACAAGTTCTGTTTCTTAATGGATAGTTACAGACGATATTTATTAAATACTTCATATATTTTAGTTACAAATTTTAAATTCTGTATATGCTAAACATATATGTTACTATCAATATTAATGATACAGTCGTTTTAAATTTTCAAATATGAAATAACAGTAATTCAGCTCTCTGTCTAAGATGGAACATGGAAATAATATAAATTCAGTTATCTGTCTAAGATGGAACATGAAAATAATATAAATTCAGTTATCTGTCTACAGCATATTGTTATTGCATATATTTTAATGTTCTTTGTAGGAAAAATTTATTATTATTATTACATTATATGTAATACTCTAAATAAACCGTTTTATTTACTTCGAATGATAAAAAGAACTGCTACGTATTTGGATAAGTGATAATAAATCCTTACATAATAGAGAATAATTCCGATTGCAAGAAGAATCTCAGATTATTTTGAATAGAAATCCAGTAATACCTCTACTTACGCTACCCCGACTTCAGCAAACCCGGAGTTATACGATTTTCAAATTTAGTCGCGATTCTTCTTTTCTTTTTTCTTTCTTTTTTCTTCCATTACTGAAACTTAGGTGAAATCAGAGCTAGAAACTGATGAAATTGGTAACGTGATTGAAGAAATTATCAATCTTGTCAGGTGAATAAATTTTGAAGTGGATAGTGATGACGTTCAAGAACCACTGAATTCTCTCATAATCATAAGCTGGTAATTGATGAACTTATAGAATTGGATGAACATTAACAGGGCATTGAAAAACTCGAGTCTTTAGACCTAGTTCAATCAGAAGATTGAATAACGGTATTGGGAATTTGACCGAAGGCCTCAGTTTAATGGAAAAAGGATTAAAAACTTTTAGAAAATAAACTCCAAAGAATAGCATATTTTTTCAACAAACCGAGGGATAAAAAAATTTCAGCATGCATGGAAATTTTGCAGGAGAAAAAAATCTTTCAGTCGGCACGTTACTTAGTTAGATTTTTACATCAAAATAACTTCAGACTGCGATTTTGTATTTGTGTTTATCAAAGAAATTATTAAGCATTTTTTTTCTAAATTTTTATTTTCTTTCGTCTCCGCCCCAACAAAAAATAATTTATATGTATTTATATGCGAAATTATACCCCGACTTACGAGCGAATTAAACTTACGTGGTTATATCTAAGTCACACACAATTATTACTTAAGTTCAGGGTATAGCTATACAGCAATTACGGGCATTTTAGAAAAACATAAACATTATAAGAAACATTTGTAAATGATTACTTCTAGTGATACAAAATTTTCTTGATAATAACATAAGGAGGTACTTCACTTTTTTGAAGACTGAATGGTTTTGCAGTCATTTTATATTTGTTTCGATATTTTACTGAGTTTTTTTATTTTTATTTTTGGTACGCAGATGATAATCTAGAATAGGAAATTACTTTGAATGTGAAAGT
>BMAV01020502.1:1361785-1372014 GCA_019973955.1 Trichonephila inaurata madagascariensis | reverse complement strand
ATTTTTTTTTTTTTTTTTTTTTTTTTTTTGCTCAAGAAGTAATTTTATTCACGATACATTTCCTCTATTCGGAGCTAAATTCAACTAAATGACGGAAAAGAGAGATTTTGCGATTTAAGAATTACTCGTAAATTGATTACTGAAATTGAAGTAGTTGATACGGAAAATGAAGGTAGAAAAATCAATTTTGAAAATTAAAATTGTTAAAACAAATTGGAAATGTGAATTTATCGTATGGAGTCTCTTATTTTGAGAAACAAAGATGCATTTATAGTAAATTATAACGTTATCAAGTTGGAGACATGCAATGATTGAAAATATTAGTTCACATCTGCAATACGTTTGACACAGAAGTTTAATATATGGTAAAATAAGTAAATATTAATTTTATTATTCCGTTCTATATAAATTCATAAAAATTTTCTTTTAACATTTAATCACTGTACAGATAGGCATTTTCTGAAAAAGAAACAAACAAGGAAAACATTAAAATATTTTAAGTTGGTGAAATTCTTCCATTTCACAATGATATCTAATTAGTTAAAACTAAGTACCACTGTAAAATAAATCTTCAGTTTTGCCAAAACAAAAGGATAGTTTCATTATCAATTTGATCTGAACATGAATCATATGAAGCCAAGATAGGTGATTAGACAAAAAGGTAAGTATCTTAGTTTTTTATTAAATAAAAATATTTCACTGCTGTTTACATCTATTTGAAATATTTCCTTCACAAATAACAGATATGGTATTTATCAATATTATACAAGCGCAAAGTTATTTAGTAGTATTTGTGATCTAATTATTTTCTTCTCGAAATAAATGCCATCGTATTGAAAACGAGATATATTTTTTAAGTAATGTTTAGTAATTTTCCATTCAGTACTAATCGGTATTTTTGCATTGCTATTGCTGTGTACATATTTCACACCATTTTAAAACTCTCAAAATGCAAGTAAATTATTAGAATCTTTAAGGCTTTTATCCTTTTTAAACAAGAAAGAATAATGTATATAATTTATAGTTTTTTCTCTTTAAATTAGTATAAAACTCTCTCTTTTTTAATTTATTAACGTTTTATTTTCAATTATAAAGGAATTTTACTTTAATCATTTCATCTTATGATGTTTCTGGACTTTTGTTTCTGAGTTTTATTTTATAATCATATATATATGTAAAATGACATCTAAATTTATTTTTAATTTTTTTCCCTAAATATTCTTTTTATTTGTAAAGTATATACTGAAAATAATCGAGCAAACTCAATGTACATTATATTTTAATTTGTTGCAGTTTGGTAGAAAAAACATAAAAAAAAATAATAATAATTTAATATAAACCATACTCTTCAGTCACTAAAATTCAATATTTCTCCAGTGTTATCTTAAAATACAAGTTTTCAGTTGACAAGTTCAGAAAAATAGATATTTACGGTTTATCATAAGCAATAAGAGAGAAAAAGATTCTAATTTTATCTACACAACATAAGATGCAAACGTATAACTTACATTTTACTTACAATCAATTTATTACTAGCCTTGTAAGATGTAAATACATAAATCAAAATATATAGCTTCTCTTCTTAACTTTATACTAAATTAAGTTCCTATATCTAAAAAAGATTTAAATTAACAGAATTTTACCTCGGACCATGCATACCACTTATAACTACTTCATAAATCCCAGACTTTTCGTATTTAGACAGCTGTGAAATTATCAATAATTTAGAAAAATTGCTTAGAGATCAAATAGTACTTACACAAAACGCCTACACAGACTGTCGTCTTTAGAGGCTTTTCGAGAGCAGGATGTAAAGCTTCACAAGTGTAAGTTGAGCCACTCGTGTCTCCTTTGGGATAAAGAGTAATGGAGCTTAGAGTAGAGTACAACTTTTCCCCTTCTCTTCTTACTGTAGTACGGGACGCCTCTGGAAATAAATTAAACACAAAAAAGGAATATAATAGTTCATTCTGGAAATTAATACGACCTGCCTGCATAAAATTAATTTCATGAACCTGACACAAACATTTAAAGAAACTGTAAACTTTTATATATATGCATGCACATAAAATAAATTTCTTAAAAAAAATCACTAAATGAGCATTTTGTAACTGCTAGCTAGGAATTAAAACTTTTATTAGCTGTTGAAGATTTCGATGAAAAATGCTTTTGTTGCAGAAATTATGAAATTGTTTTTACTATGCTGCATCAGTTATATATTCTTGTTAATTATTATTTTTATTCAGTTAATAATATATTATTATATTACATAATTTCCTTTTTTCTGGATTTCTTTTTTATTTCTGACATCTTGCTTAATTATCATTGTTTACATTTATTTTTGCATACAACGCTCACGACATTGTCTCTAATACTGTATTACAAAATTCCCGTGAATGATATTAATAAGCCGATTTGTTAATTAAATTAATTTATTTTCCAAATAATCTGCTGCTTATTAGGATAAATACTGAAACGAAATTAAACTAAAAGGGGGTAGTTGTATTTCTCCAAAAAGGAAAAAAAAAATATTCACTGAAAACACTTTTCTGTGTCCAGCTCATTACATATAATTGATGTATTAATATTTTTTTAATTTATCAAAAGTTATATTAAAACACTGCATTTTTACTAATGCATTGTTATCAAAGGGTTTGTTCTTTTGACGTAATAAACATGCTATCATTCAAAATCAATTAAAATAAAGCATTTACTTTTTATTTGTAATTCTAAGAAGAGTTCTTTTTATGTTTCAAACTCACTTAAAAATATCAGATTGAATTACTCTGTACTACTTTTAGCTTTTTCGTACAATTTTACGGGGAAAAATTTAAAAAAAAAATCATCCCTTATTTTCAATTTAAATTTATTATAACAAAACTGAAGTAAAAATCAAATTTCGGAAATAATCAATATAGCTCTTGTTTTACAGCTCTGTATTTACTTATCATTTTAATCAACCTCATTATGGAATGTAAGATATATTTATATGGAAATATATATTTTTAAATATGTAAATTATGAATTTCATGTTATATATGAATTCATGAAAAATAAAATTGTATTCTTTGCTTGATTTTTGCCTAACCATGAGTTCAAAAGCACATAACAGAAAGCAAGGCAAGAGGCGAGACGATAAGAACTTCCGGATAGAATAACATAAAATTTAAAAACTAAAAGCAAGCAAAAAAGTACGGGGTCGTAATACCAAAGAAGATATTCCAAATAAAATAGTTATTTTTTTATGCGTTCAAAATAGGAATATTAACCCTTTCACATATCTGAAAAATAGAAAAGCAACAAAAACATTCAGAGACTTCATAAAAATTTGCAAATAGGCATTCCATTCATATTTTCTGACTCATTTACATAATATTTCCTTTCCTTTTTTTTTTTTTCGTCGACTATTTTCTTACGTAAAACAATGACTTTACAGTCGAAATAAAGAACAGATATGCATTATACCACACATTTTCTGCTGTTTTTCTCCTTTCATACATGCGATTTTCTAAAACAAATTCTTTTTTTTCTTTTTTGAATATTCTGGAGCACTTCAGTCATTTGAATTTTAAGGGGACTCCGGAAATATTCTTTTGTTATATTCTGAACTCATTGAGAGTTTAAAAAAAAGTTCTTTTGTTGAAATAATCATCTATGTAACCTGCGGGTTCTCAGATAGCCATTAAATTCTAATGAAAAGCATACTGCGTTGCTTGTAAGAATGGTTTTTGCAGATTGAAATGCTGAATTGAATCTGCTCACTAGTCATTTGCTGAGTTATTGTTCTCAGGCGCAAGTTGATGCAGAAATCACACTAAAGCACATCATTAGAATATTTCTCATCTTCTTTCTATGTTTCTTGCTTTTTATTGTTCAGACAACTTGGCGTGTGGTCTAACAAAAAGGATGTGTAATGGTGCATTCCTGAATCTTTCAGCTCTGAAATGGAATATAAAGCAATTATATCGCAATCAAAGGGACGTTACGGTCATTTTAATTCACCGAGGATACTATTCGAAAAAAACTACACTCATAGAGCCATGACTCTTTGAATCACTTAATGACTTTTTTCATTGTTATTACAATTCAAGCTTGAATATGGAGGAGAAAAAAAATATCAAGTCTTGTGTTTCGAAAGCGGACGTGACTCATTATTAATTGATTATAGCTAAAATTCCACTTGAATATTTTATGTATAATCTCTAAAGGGTAAATGTTGCGGTGAAAAATTTCTCTTATTAAAGTGGTTTGTTCTAATGAAAATATATTGCGAAAGGAGTATTTCAGCATCATCACCTTATTAAATATGAAATTGATACATAGAATTTTTATCATTTATTTTTCTTGTACTTAGAAAATCATTCAGACAGCAATGCAGAACGAATTAATGTTATGAAACAAATAAAATAATGTACACTATTTTATAAAAACGATTTAATGTGATTGTGTATTTTGACTGAGAGGATGAAAAAAAAACGTTTCATAACAGTGTTTTGAGAGAAAATGAAATATAAAATTTTCAATATATAGAGAAACTCATCTGTGATTTTGGTTCACTTAAAACAAAAAGTAAGTAAAATTATGATTTAAATGTTCATTAATAAACCAAATGACTTCTATAATCTAAATTTAAGAGATGTTCTGCTTTAGATGATATTTCTGCTTCAAAATAATACACAATTTTCTCAATCTCTTCTGACAAAATGTCAAAGAATCAGCATATTAACCTTCATTATAAAATATACACATTATTTGCAATAAATATATGGGGAATTGCATCAAATAAAAACTTTATTTTACTAAGAAACAATGTATGTTTCTGATTATGAGTTTCATTTTACAAAGGGTAAAGATTTTTGAAAAATGGCTTAGATAAAATTCAACGTTTGGATATGGGTGAATAAACAGGTATGAAATTCTCTATGTAACACTTCTATTACTGTCTTATACATGTATATATGTACTTATCAAATTTTTCGCATGTGTGTTAATCTAAACTTATGTAATGCAGCAATTTTTTTTAAATTAGCTCTACACCGGTTTACTTTAAGTGTTTACATATTTTGTCGATCAATTGATTTTTATATAAACTCGATTCTAATAAAAATGAAATTAAATACTCCTTAAAAAAATGTTGCATATTTAATCGTTTAATGAGCATAAAAAATTGCATTTTATATGTTTGTCTTATTAGTCAAAAATAAATAAAAATTGATGATTTTATCCTTAAATATTTAAAAGTATTGTAGCTTCACTATATTATTAAGGCACTGTTTTCGGCTAATGCTAAGGAATAGGACCCGAATTCGGAATATTGTTTCCTATGTAAAAGTACTCGAGCATTAATATTACATTCTGGCTTCACTACCCTGTAGAGAAACAATTATTTTATCATATTACTCATTTTTTCTTTTATAAATTGTGTTTCGCATTTTTCTCCTATACTGTAATGCTAAATGAGCTATCCCTTTATATGTTAAAAGGAAAAACTAATTAGTTATGAAATATTTTGAATATTTAAAAACATTGTATTATAAACAAATACACGAATTATAATGTCACAAATTTTCATAAAAATTTAGGCATTTTTTCTGTCCGAAAATGTGCTCCGCGTTAAGTTCATGCTCTCGTACATATGGCGAAAACAGCCTTAATGCATTTAATGCGTGAAACTAACATCTTTGATTTAATATTGAGAAGGATTGAGTAAAATGCCCTTAAACGTTGTTATGTGCAATGATGTCTTCTAAGAAATATAAGATAAGCAAGAGTGAGAGAGAGAGAGATGAGCAAAAGCAATATACAGGGTCACATTTTTTTTAAAACTGACAATATTAAGAGAAACCTGTAACTTGATCTAACAAGCGCAATGACACGAAACTTGGGATGGGGATTAATAAGGACATGGGAAGTAAGACTCCATACAAAAAAATTAATACCACAAATCATCTATAGGGTTATTCATTGTGCTGTTGTGACTAACCGAACCAAGTAACACCATAAACCACGGGCACGAAAGCCAAATTTATGCTTTCATATGCAACAACCACGCCAATAATATGATCTATAAAAACATGTAAGCAACTTCGAAGAATAGTTTTTTCAGCTGAAGTGAGCCAGCCCCATTGCATATGCAAATCACATTACCTGCATTATTGGAAAAAAATGAATTATCTTAATCGTTCACAGCCCTCCCTGAGCTTAGAACCTGACAGAAGCTATGTAAAAATCGTTATCGTTTAATGATTTGAAAGGAATACTTTACAAAAAATTCGAAGAAACAGAGTCACTGACAATTCGCCCAGATAGAGGACGTAAATCTGTTTCGGAAGAAGTGATAACAGATGTTGCAACGCTAATCGTCGATGGTTCACAGGGAACCATGGTTGGTACACATATCAGACATTGTGGCATGTTACGTAAGAACATGTCACACTGTTCCATAGGAAAGATTGTGCCGTCTGTCCGAATGGTGGTCAGATTGAAAATGGTCGAATTTCTTTCACAGAAAAGTCAATGTAGGGAAAGAAACGTAACATTTCACTATTATTTTGTATGTGTTATTATTATTATTATTATTGCAGCATTTTTACAATGTACAGCGTCATAAATACCCCTATCGGTGACTTTTGGAACTAATTTTTTTTATCATGGAATCTTTCTTCCCATGGTATTATTAGTCTCCGTATCAAGTTTGATGCCATTGTGATAGTTAGATCGAGCTACAGGTGGATCCGAATAGTGTCAATTAAAAAAAATCACTATGTATATACTATATTTCTTTTGAGGAATATATTTTACATTACACTAGCATTAAAAGCTGTATTTAATCTCTCAAAAAGTTTAAGTAAATTTTTATGTTTTGATTCCAATCACATGACACGAATAATATTTATACTCAATGCCTACTCATATTTAAATTCTAAGCTGAATTTTAAGCGATTTCTATCTACTAAATTACTTAACACGAAACTATACTTTAAAATAGATTATAACTGTATCCCTCACATGCATGTCTTATAACGGATTAGACTTTCGTATACATGTTTATAACGTATGTCCTAATATAAAGTTTAGTGCGAATTACGCAAATGTTTCCCAGTTTTCGAAGCAGTAGTTGCTAGTTAAATCAAGTAATAATCATTAAAGAATCAAGGGAGCAGATACAAACCATGAATAGTATTTATGTTATTTAGTTGATTCCTAATTTATTATTTAGCATTTAGGTAACCTAGATATTCTAAAGTACATGTCCGAAATTAACGTCTTAATTATGCTGAATGAACTCAAAAAAAAAAAAAAAAAAAGGACGATGAAATGAATCCAGTATGAATTAAAATAATATCTCTGTATTTGAATTTATAACTAAATGATAAACAAAAATTTTGTAAACTTTTTTACTTGTTTTTTAATGACAAAGCAACAAAGAATTGAAAAAAGTGACTAAATAAAAACAAAAAAGAAATTTATAAATAAAAGTAATATTCCACTACTTTAAATCCAATTGAAAATTAATTGTAGGATCTCAAGCAAAATAATAAATCTTTTCGAAATGTGCAAGCTATGGTTGCTTTATGCCGCATTCAAAACAGAAAAAAAGTGAAATATAAATGCAAATATAAATTCCCTAAATCTGGTAATTGGGAGTGACAAAAATCGTAGATAACAAACTAGGGAAGGGGAGGTACCCCCTGTCTACAAACGGCAGCCCAACCCACATAAAATAAATTATGCAACTGTTCATATCCATTGCTCAAATTGCAATTTGTACTTCAATTTAGTGCCTCTTCATAAACTATGTTCCTAATCATATTTTCTTCTAAATTGCACTGAATTTTTATTCCGGCTTTGCTTCTGCATCTTGACTTCTTTTTTTGAATGATTTTTTTCGAAATATTCGTTTTTGATGTTCCTCTACAGTTTAATGCAACTTTTTACAACCCATCTTTACTAACTATAACTTCTGTATAAATAAATTTATTACAGCACCATGAAAAACTTTTTTACATAGAGATATAGATATATTCATGCATACAACATACTATTATACAACATACTATACAACATACTATGCAACAACATTCATTCAACATACTATTTTCCCACACTTTTCTCTGCTTATATATAATTTGAAATATTTGTAAGACACCATTTTTTTTTTTTTTTTTTAATCTTTCAGATATTTAGAAATTGGGAGTAATTCATGGATAAACATTCTTAAACATAAATACCTTTAATGCTGATTAAAATTTTATATACATGTCATTTTTTTATGATTTTCGTGTTCCCTTTTTTAAACTTTACATGAAGAATGTGCAACAGACTATTCTAATTTCTTAAGAGTTGTTTTAAAACTTTCAAATATAGTGAGTTTGCAGAACTCCGGTTCTCAGATATTTTATCAGACAGATATCTTGTAATGCCCTGAATACGTGTGTAGCAAGCACAAAGTCAACTATAAAAATGAAAGAAAAATAAGTCTGCACTTAGGAATATAAACTCAGAATGTTCTTCTGATATATGATATATGGAGCCCTTAAACATCCCTATCTCCAGCAATTTCTGAATTTCTTTGGCAAAGAATATCATGACCACACCATATCATGGAATAGATTTAAGCAGTCGAAAGGAAAATATTCAGCAGACTTATGTTTTTACTTAGCTGCCAAAAATCGAACTGAACTTTTTCAAAAATCAAAAATATCTATAATAATATATTTTATTTCCTCTGACCATGTACGTCCAAGTATGCGGGTTCTATGTTGGTCTAAGTCGGGGGATTTTCATGATGTAGAAAATCGGCAGCATTCATGTTTTATGATTATACGGCATGTTAAAGATCCCTAGAGTTCACTGGCTTAGGTGCTCTCCTCAAAATTAAATTCGTAGTATTATTTCGCCTCGTCAAAGCTCAGAAACTGGGCGTCAAAATTACATTGCGGTGATTGGTAATCTATTTATATGCTACCGTACAAAAGGGTGATACCAGGTCCCGGGGAAGGTACTAGGTCTGCAATGGTAAAACCAATCCGCAGCTCTATCAAAAATTTAAAAAATAGCTTATTTCCTTCCGATGAAGTAGTAAATAAATTTTCAAAATAATACAATTTATAGGTTATAGAAACAGCTTTGAAATATGATTAATAAAATAATGAGTACAAATGAAATGAGAAGGATGAAACACACATTATTAAAAAAATAACATATTTTATTTTATATCTGAGACATTTTTTCATGTAACACATTCGAAATGAGGTACTTTTTAATAACAATGTCAATTGCAATGAACGTATAAATTACACGATAACATATAACATAAAATAAAAACAAAAGCAATCCTCATATGTATTTTGATTTTCTTTTTATAACTATAACACAATATTTAAATAGTTAGGCAGACAGGAGAGCATAAAATGAAATTTACTAGCGACGTAATTCTTAAGCGGCAGAATGTTTCCCGTAAGGATACATTTTCAGATTCTTAAAAGTCTAGTTTTAGTCACGACGTTCACATATCGAATGTCTTGAGTTTGGATATTGTTTCAGCAAATTCATTTCAGCAATGGGCAACTTGAAATTGAGCCCGCAAGACTTGTGAAGACGTATCTGTGGTAGTATGGACTGAACAGCAGTCTAAAATGCTGTCCATCACAAAACTGCGGGGATCCTATTACCCGTTATGGTATTGGATGTCATTTTATTTTATAGCTGGATCCTTTTTGTTCTTATCACGACACCTACACATCAAGGAGATACATCGACGATATTCTACGTGCAGTGGATTTGCCATTCCTTTCACGGACCCTTGGGATTGAATTTCAACAGGTTTGTGCCAGGCCACACAATGTATAGCTGCGTGCCTTCGTGCTTCTCCAATGTTTCATTTCAAGGCGTGATCGTCAGATCTCTCTCTTTTCCCAGTAGAGTACATTCAGACTCTGATGAATCCCGCAAGAGAGTAGCCATCACACACACAGAGAGCTACGAGTCAATGCCCGGACTGATAATAGTTTACAAGGGGGCCAATTATTGATTATTTTTTCCTTGGATTTGTAGATCTCTCTATTTTCTGACTAAAGCATTCAACTCCTATTATACTGTTAGCTTTTCTTTTTTAATACATGCAAATCACGTTTGTCAATTTTCGCCTCATTCGGATATTTCCTTTTCGTGCATTACTTTTTATGTTGTATAAGGTACATTTATTTTAAATGCCTGGAATTCTGCGA
>BMAV01020502.1:1339707-1354168 GCA_019973955.1 Trichonephila inaurata madagascariensis | reverse complement strand
ATAAAATTACATGCCAATATTATGAAGAGCGTTTGGTTTAAATTTATACATGAATTTCTCTATTATATAAGGTGAAATATTTTTTATGTTTACTATGAATAGTTAAAATAATAATCATCATTAGAATTTTTCGGTTAGAATAAAAAAAGAAGGAAACTTATTATATATACACGTTATATTCCGAGAAACTTTCAATATCGATAAACAATTGCAATATTTCAGAACTGTACGTTAGAAAAAAATACTTTATGTACGTAGTAAGACTTTCAAAATCACACGTGCTTTGTTAGGGAAACGCATTTTTCCTCATTTCTATTTTTATAAGCCCTAGAGAAGAATTGTACTTCCAAATTCTTTCATTTTTATCGAAGAGAAAAGAAAACTTACAGGAGAGTGACTTTGTGATTACTCTGAAAATAAATTCACAGTACAAAGGTTCGTTTTTTCTAAAAAAGGCAGAAATACTGCTTTTCCATTTTCAACCAAACCTCCTGTAAACATTTTCACTAGGGAAATAAGGTACCATACGTACCCATTATTTTTCCCCGTTTTTTACTTCACTTTAGTGGATTTTTTTTAAAAAGAAAGTGTATTAAACGAGAGAGAGAAGAACCTGTTCGTAAAACAAAATTTATTTTTTGCATAAAATGGGGAACATTAAAATATTTTTTCCCTTTAACTTTTCAGCACTCTTAATTTCTAAAATTATACTTGGTTTCAAAAATACAATTTAAAAATTTCTTAGATATTTTTAAATACATAATGGTAAACGATTGCAAGACATATTGGTATATTCTGCAAATTTTAGTATGAATCCATGCAAAGTTTGCATCTATTTTTATATAATGAATATGTAATTAGCACGTTTTAAATTTTGAAGCACCAAGGGTTCCTGGTTGAAAACTCGTGGCCCTCTTTGTTTATCTCAAGTCTTGCTGTCCTTGAAATTCTGCTATATAGCGGTGCTAATGTATATTAAACCTATCAAATGGCCGTGGGTAACCTAGTGGTTAGAGCATTTGACTCCAGACCGGAAGGGCTGGGTTCGATGACACGAAAAACCCTCCGAGTACACACGAAGTACGTGCTCCTCAAATCAGTGGGTCCGAAAGTCTTGTGGGCGGTCACAGCTGAACCCACGAGTGCAGGGGGCTCGATAATATTTCCCTCCCCTCCAGTTCCAAGCCTAAATTGTGGAGGTGGAGATCGGTGGTGTCACCATCTATCGTAATGAATTCCAACCTGTCTCAAAGGCGAAAATTTCACCGAGCTAAATTGTACTGTCACCTGTATGGTATCCAAGGCTAAGGCCAACGGCAGGCGTACCTCTAGCCCATTGCCACTATGAATTTCATGGACTTTTATTTGACACTGTCAGACAGGTGGCATTAGCAATAACAACAAACCTATCAAGGCCCCAAAATCCTCACTTTAATGTGTTGTGAAAGATTAGAGAGGGGAGGACCAGTTCAGTTTTCAACCTCGTCATTTGACCGAGTTCACAACTAAGAAGTTCGTCTTCAATAGTTCTCATGTAGTATTTGAAATGAGACGTTAATAAACAATCAAACATCAAAACGCACTTTCAATTTATGAATGAAATTCTATTAAACAAGTAAGATAAAAAATAAAAACAATTAAAGTCAGTTCCTACTTAGCTCAACAAAGATAAATTTTATTTTAGCTACTTTTAATCAGATAATTACAATTTACTAGCTACTTTTAATCAGATAATTAAATATGTACATGCATATGGCAGAATCAGAATATTAAGTGACAATTAGTTATTATTAAGTATCATTTAAGTACCGTATTGTCAGCCAAAACATAAAATTGTGTATATATAATTTGTGTATATAAAAATTTTTGTTAGTTAGAATGCTTTAAAACGTGAGAAAAAAAAATATTTCAAAGTCTTAACCCAAGTCGCTAAAAATGAACTCAACTTGATTGTGTCTGTAATTATTTAAATAACTAGTTTCAGTCAGTTAACTTTAATTAATTATAATTAAATTATCGTATTGTCACTCAAAATAATCGTGTATAGAAAATTTCAGCTCAAATAAGTGGTTTAAAATGTGATAAAAAAAACATGTAAAATTTTGACACAAGTCGCCAAAATGGTCACTAAATCGCCAAAAATGATGCCAACGTGGCTGTGTGTGTAATTCTTTGAATAATTGGTGTTCATCTGTTATTTTTTATTAATTATAATCAAATTACGGTATTGTCATCTAAAATAATCGGGTATATGAAATTTCAGCTCAACTGAGAGCGCTTTAAAATGTATTTCATTAACGATTGAAAATTTGAACAAGATATAGGGAGATATTAAACTAATTGTACGAATTGAAAAAACAATCATATTTTTCTTAATGCTGTCTTTAAAAATTACTTAAGTTACAATATATTAATGAAAATAGACAACGTAGCTTTTTATACAAAAGAAAAATAAATCTCCGGGTTAGACTTTTTTAAGTTACTGAATAGGATAGACAAGTTTATGTATTATTCCGGAAACCTTAACACCAAAAGAATAAAACTGATCTAAAAGTTACATTGCAAAAGATGTTCGTAGTCGTTTTAAGTCTTTAAACTTGCTATACTGGAGCCTGCTAATAATGGAGCCCCTGGCAGCAGAAACGATTAAACACTACCTGGAATCTGGTCTTTGGAAGATAAGTTTTTAACCTGAAGAGACAGCAATACAAAACTGTTGGAAAAACAAAATTTGCTTTAAGCGTTTTACTATCGTGGATAAAATCTTCGAAAGAAAAATGCGCCTTAGATAAAGCTTTTTCTTTTAGCCGTTGAGATGATGCTTCGAAAGAGATAGTCACTTCAAACTTTAATCCATCGTTCACATTGAACAGTTTCCTTGACAAAGCGATCTCTTCTTTGGAAGTTAACCATTGCTTTTCTTTGCTCAGTTGACATACATGAAAAGGCCTGGTCATTCAACTGTTAATCCATCATCCTCTGCCTTAAGTATAAAGATAATTTGTCTTCCAATTGTGCTTAAGGATGAAACCAAAATAAATACTATCTAACTTATTTTGAACGATTGACATTTGATTAAAACCATGATTTACTATACTTTAATGGCTGGATTGAAAAAGTTCTGGATTCATTTTAATTAACTAAAAGTGATACTTATTATTTTTGACACTTAAGGTATCCTATTACCTTCGGAACCGTGATTTTGCAAAAGCTTATAAATTGATTATATTTATGATATTTAGTGTCGCTTGGATTACAAAATGTATATAAAATTGTTTTAAGAAAAGTATTACAATGAAAAATTATTTAAGTACAATATTTTGAGAAAAAATGAACATAGAATGACCAGTTTTCAAAATATTCTCCTTTTGTGAAAAATGCTTCTATTATAATAATATTTTGCTTGTATATAACTCAGACCTCTGTACAGAGGCTCAACTAGAATTTTCGAAATATATAACTTAGAAGTGAGTTTATCCATGTCTTATGACACCAGAGGGGAGAAATTTTAAGAAGAAAACGCCGATAATTATTTCAATGGGTTGTAACTCTGAAAATAGTGTGAATTTTTCAAAAATCACAGTTGAGCCTCTGTACAGAGGTCTGAGCTATATACAGGCAAAATATTATTATAATAGAAGCATTTTTCACAAAAGGAGAACATTTTGAAAAAAAGGTTATTCTTTTCCCGAAATATTGTATTTAGATAACTTTTTGTCAAAATGTCCTTAAAACCATTTTATACATGTAGTCTAATCTAAGTGACACTAAATATATCACGAAATTTATCCATTTATGCCCTTTTTTAAAATCATGGTTCTGAACGTAGTCGGATACCTTAACAGAAAATAAAATATTTTTGTTCAAACTTAATGTATATTTTTATTGCTCTTATATTTAAATTATTATTTTTGTTTAACTTTATTTGGGAAATTATTTCGCATTTTAGAAATTTCAAAGTATAACTTTGTTTAAAATCCTTTAAAACTTTTTAAAGTTAATTCAAAAGATTTAATTTAGAACTGTAATTGAAGAATTGAAATTGAAAGAATGCGTTCAGTGTAAAGTACAAAGTTCAAAATGCAGAAAAATGATTACTGGGTTTAAATTAAGTTATTACTTCTGTTTCTTTAATTATCTATTACCCTAAAATATTAAAATATTTCTATAATGTTTCGTAATGGGAAATAAGTAGTAAAGGTAAAATTTTTTTGGTCGAATAACTGTTTGTTATTCGTCGAGATAACTGTTGGTTATTCGAATATTATTTGTATATCATAAATTAATGAGCAAATCTAAATCTTCTTAATACTACATAGTATTTTAATTATTTTTCTAAAACAAAATAAACCAATATTTAGAATTCAGCCCAATTGCTTTAATCCTCGCTTAGAGAAGTTTCCTCAAGATCCTTACCAATACAATAGAAACTTACACAACAATATCTTTCTTAGTTAATCGCAAATATATAGACCCAATTTCATGAAACAATATCTTAATTTTAAACACATTTTAAGCCCTGGAGTGCCTTTTAAGTTTTTCATTCAAAATAATAGCATAAAACTCATATTAATTATTTAAGAAAATGAAATAAATGTACTATAATGATGATTATGAAAATATAAAGTATATTTGTTTCATTAAGCAAAATAGTTAAAATATTATACAAATTATACAATGTACTTATTTTAATCTTTTTGTATATCATCCACAGACTTTTTCTTTTAAATAAAAACAAATTTAGAATCATATGTGACATTATTATGTCTAAGACCCTCATACATCTTAACTTTTTGAACAGGAAAAAAAAAATCACCCAACGAAAATATCAGGATACATTTTCGTGTAAGTCTAACCCAACACCGTTCAAAAATACTCTTTATTTTACTGTCTTTCGATATTTTTTAAATGAAATAAGATTGATTTCTTGACCTATAAAGGTTATAAACTGAAAAGAATAATGAATTAATTTACTTGACTGTCATTATGTCAAACAACCGACTTATCAATACATTTTTATATAATTTTCCAGGTTTTACCGATAAGTAAATTTAAAATGAGATCGATTTCTTCATGCTTGTTACTCTAATACCAAAATGTCGCTAGACTAGAGAAAACTATAAAGAGGCTATCATTCTTTCAAGACTTCTTCCGGTGTGTCTTACCCAATGTATTATCCAAAAGGTGACGTATCGCTTCTAGATTATTCTTAAATTGATGGGGATTTTATATTTTTATCTTTTCCTTTCTTACGTGATGGAATCCTTGACATCAATCATTCCTACTTCCTTGATTCCTCGTATGACTTCAATATATCTTCGGAGAAATTTTGATGCTATATTTTGGAGATCCCAAACTGCTTATGGTCCAAGATTGATTTGGATGCTCAGAACATAAATATAGCACTCAGAGACATCAAATTTATGCAATACTTCAATTAAATTGGTGCAATTTGCTAGGATGTCTAATAAATAGTCACTTAATATTAATGTATCAAGTTCGTTAATACCATGGTTATGTAAACAGAACTATCAATATAAGATTAACTTTCACATAATCAATAGCTCATCTAAGCTTATTCATTGCTCGTATCCGACTACTTGCGACAACTTTTTTTAAAAAAATGGAACTATGGAGATTTAATTGAGGTATTTAGATTTATTAAGTACATTTTAAGGAAAACATGCTAAAATTCAGAAGAGAAAAAGAAGTTATTATTACTAAAATAGGGAAAAATTGGTCAAAATTTACAAAAATTACATAAATGGGGCCCATTCGGTACAAAAAATTTATGAACAAATTTTCAATTTTTAAATTTTGATGTGTTGCTTTGCTATTCATTTTCGAAATGACCTTCAGGATAAAATATATTTTAATTTGATCAAACCTAGAGCACTTTATAATATAAAATTGCTAAAAAGGAAAGTATCATGTATTTATATACGAATACATTGTTTATTTTTTAACACCTTTGTATAACATAACTTCAGGTAATGAATGTGAACATATTAGAAGAAAAAAAATTGACAAAAAACTGAAGAAAATTCTGCTAATTGAAGCAAAAAAAAGAAAAACATTTTTTTTTTCTTTTTCAGAATACGAATGAAACTTTTAAGTTTCAAAATATATTTTCCAACCGAAATACATCTGGTTAAAATTATAAAGAATGACTAAGCAGATAAAGTTCGTTGCGACAAAGTTCGACACTTTTCCCTTTTCATACTAAACGCTGTTGACACATCAAACTCAAAAATACGAAAAAATTTTTCAAAATTTATTCGGTAATGGATGTATTTTTCTTTTAGGTTCAGTCATTATTGTACTAAAATTCAGCAAATTTAATCATTCCTTTCAGTACAGTATTGTTTTTTTTTTCAGGCAAGTAGGTCAGAATGTAAATTTAATTAAGGATATCTAAAATTGCTATCTTCCATTACTTGACTTTAATGCATCATTTCTTTAGGCGAGTCAATAAAATAAACTCAGATGGACGAGCTATGGAGAGAGGATATTTTTTCCCCTTCTATTCTTTGCTTCTAGCGTTAATTTTATTTAATGAAAGGTTTCTAATTTGCTTTTTATATGCACTGAATTCTCACTCATTGTTTTTCCTTTTTGAGAAGTAATTATTAAGATGTTTATAAAAAAATAGTAAAAAAAAATACCTAAGCATTTCTAGAAGAATGTTTTTGAATTGTAAGGACTGGGGTAATTAATTTTATTAAAGTCATTGGAAGAAAGTATGTGAGGTATTTAGTTTTTTTAAAGTACTTTTCTAATAAAATTTAGAAAAAAGTAGTACCCCTTTAATAAAAAAATTAATTTACAATGAGGAAAATATTTGATCAAATAGAATTCTTATTTATCGAAAAATATTTCGATTTAATTCACCAAAAAGAGAAAATGAAATGTGTTTTAGCTCCTTTTTTCAGATGCAATTTGTGCAACATTTAAATAATCTATACATATTATATGAAGTTATTCATGAATATGAACTAAAAAAAATTAAGGATTAGTCCAAAGATGCTATGTACAGAAGTTAGATCATAAGTGAGATTATACTAACATAATGAGATGATGATAGAGAGTTTCAGTTTACCTTTAAGTATTATAAACAAGAAATCAGAAATGTTAAGGTACCGAAATACATTTAAAATGTTATTCTCGGTCAAAAATCAAATTTCTATTTTACCATTTTAAAACTCAAATTTCTCAATCTATTATTAACTAACTGTACAATAATCTGCAAAGAAATTACAGGTGTTTAAAACATAGGTTTATTACATCTTCCAAAACGAATTTTGAATGAAATTTAAACGCATTTTATTTCAATAAAGAGTTTTTATAAATTTCAAATAATCTTATGATCAGTTGGTTTACTTCCCAGAAATTTTCCGCAAATGATTTAATGATATTATGTCTAGAGAAGTCGACTTCAAGCTAAGTCAAAAAAGTAGAGTCTCATTGTAACTATCTGTCTCTCTATCAATGAATCTATCGATCTATCTATACGTAACATACAAACGCACACAATACATATCTATTTATCTCTCTTTTCTCGCTCTATCTTACTATAGATATATAAATATCTGTACATAAAAAAGAGAAAAATGACTCACTCATCACAATATCTCAGGAACTATTAGACCTACCTTGAAAATTGGCAGGCATGTTCCTTTCATGTAGTAGACATCCACTAAGAACGGTATTTGTGAAAATTAAACCTTAAGGTTGCGAGGGGTTTAGGGAAGCTGGAGAACTTCCCGTTTTTGGAGGATTAGACCTAAAGACTTGAAATTTGACAGAGCGTTCCTTTCATGGAGTAGAGATCCTCTACAAAGGGGTTTTAGTGAAAATCGATCCTCAAGGGGTGTTTTAGATATATGTTCCCGTATTTGAAGTATTAGACCTATAAACTTGAAATTTAGTAGGCATGTATGTTCCTTTCATGGAGTAGCATCCACCAAAGGGGGGAGGATGTTGAGAGGAGTCGAGGGGCAATATAGATAGAAATTTTTGTTTTTGAACTGTCAGACGTTCATAATTAAAATCTGATAAACATGTTTCGTTTGTTACATAGAGATTTTCTAAAAAAGGGTTTTACAAAAATCAGCTCCTATGGAGAGCGGGATGTTACTAAAGCATATTGATAAAACAATATTCCCGTTTTTGAACCATTAGATATACAGTAACAAAATTTGGTATGCGTGTTTCTGTTATTGAATTGAAATCTGCTAAAAGCAATACTTATGGGATTCGACACTCAAAGAGGATTACGAAGCTTATTGATAAGAAAAAATCCGTTTTTGAACTAATAGAACTATCAAAATAATTTGGCAAACATGTTTATTTTGGATTTTATGAAAAAAATCCACATTGGGAGAGCAGTTTACGGGAGAGTTAAAGATAATACTACTTCGGCTATATAGATATTATTATTTAGAAGCCCTGTTCATTTTTTAAAATCGAAAACTGAGAAATATTAGTATGTTTTTTGCTTTTATTTGCTTTTTTGCTTTGTTAATGCTTAACTCTAGGACTTCAATAACACACAATAATTTATATTGTGTGTTATTGAATATTTGTATTGAATTTTTTTGTGTGTGAATTTTCTTTAGAATAAAAAAAAATTTAGAATAGTTATATACACATATTTGTATATCTACACACAAATACTCTAACTCAATATATATATATATATTATTATTATTATTATTGTGCGGATAAAAGTAAAAATAAGAATTCAAAGCACAAAATTTTTCAGGAAATTTAAGGAAAATGGCTTTGAATCGAGTTGTATATCTTAATTTTTTTGCATTGTAGTCTAATTTGTAGTTTGCGCTTGATTTGGTATTTAGTTAAATAATAAAATAAAGCATCAGTAACTTTTTAAAGCATTTTTTATGCATACACATACTGATGATTGTAAAAAAGCAAACGTTTTACGCAATACTAAATTTATCTGACTACATATAATCCCAGAGAAAATAAATGCAGAGATTGGTGTAGAGCAAGATTGCTCAGACGCATACAATTTTTTTTTCCTTATCTACATAAAACATAGATCAGACGTGTTGTCTATATATTTAAAATTTTAATTATTTAGTCTGGCAATTAATTTTCTTCGATATCTAAGTATGTAATAAATTTTTTTATTACTACTAGTAAGAGTATAATGTCGGTAAAACAATGCTACATGCACATTATTTGTTCATTTGAATGTCTGTCCCCAAATATGTATTTATGCATTACACGGTCCCCTGTTAACCGAAAACCATGAAAGCACAAAGAACCGTTACGTTTTCCTCAAAACTATCACTAAACAATTGTTGATTTATATTCGTGTGAAGGTGCTTCATGTATTTCGTGCGTCGGGAAAGATTACGTCGATGTAATGAGCTCATTTCATTATGGTTAGAGGCAGAGATTACTGAGTAATATTTTCTGACGAATTTTTCGGTATACCATGAAGAACAGTTATAGATATCAACTAGAGTAAGGAGAGAATGAATCTCATTAACTCCCCCAAAATGTCTGTTATGACCGAAGAATAATGATGTACACGTGCGTTACTTACAATAGAAAGACCCTCCTTAAATCTTTGATGTAGGTGTATATAAACTTTACAATCATGTTGCTCTAAGATACTCCAGGAAGATCCAGAAAACCTCTTGTTAATGAATGACAATGTACATCCGTACAGCATATGAAGTGTCCGAGACATTATAAGGGGAAATATGTAAACTTATAAGGCTGGTTTGTGTGTACATACCGACTTAAATCCTCTGGATGCACTCTGCAGACATATATATAGCTCAAATAAATTCATCTCCGTTACCTAAGCGGGAACTTAAAATTGCATTTAGACACGAAGGGAACAAAATAATCAAGCATTCCAAATCAACTTGGGAAAGCGTTCGTAATATGTACCAAATATGTATCCGTCTCAGTATATCACATTCAATACAGTTTGAGATAATTAATTCGACAAAAACGATTCTTTTTTTTTGACTGTATAAAACTTCTATAATCGGAGAATCTATATTCTCTTTCATTTCTTTCCATACATAAAAATCTATAATTATATGTATAAATATAGATTCAAAGTACTTTAAGAAAAAAATTCTCAATTCATTTTCTCACCAACCAATGTCTATATCACAAAATATTTCCCAAAATGTCTATGTTCCAAAGGGAATGCCAATCTTTGTATAAAGCAATAACACTGTGAGGCATGGATAAAATTAACAACCTCTATATTACGCACATAAATTAACTGTGTTAAATTAGCAAAAATGTTCTTATAAAACAGGTGATTAGATATCGAATATTCGAATAAAAGCATATAAATATAATGTTTTTTTCTGATGATTATTTTTAAAATAAATGAATTCTCATAAGTCTGCATTGCTAAAAGTTTTGCTAATGTGAAACATCGAAAAACTTATTTTATCATGTGTAAAGGTTTATTTGTTTTAAAATAAATCATTACTACTTGTATAAATTAAGCCAGATTCTCAACTATTTTTTGTTGCGGTATGCTTTTAATAATATCAAAATTTGGTGGTTTACTAACAATAAAATAAGTAATAATAAGTTAAAAGAATTATACTTATCTATAATACACTATGTAAAATATTTTATGATAATAAATTTTAAAGAAACAAAGTAATATTTACAATAAAGATAACAAAATGTTTTTTAAGTAATTAATTACAAACTAATTGCAAGAATACATTTAATGTGAAATTTGAGTTTGATGATTTTTGATAATTTCGTTTATATTTGGGCGTAAAAATGATACCACTCTCATTTGGACATCTACATTAAAAATATATTTTTTTTTTTTTTTTTTTTTTTTTCATTTTTATACTTATTATTTTTAGACTGAAAATCCAAACTTACACAAATAAAATGTAGAAAACTGTAGTAATATTTTTAAAGCTTTTTTTTTGGCTGTTATGAGATAATCACCTCTAATTTTATTTCAAAATGAATTAATTGATCCTTCCTAATGTTTTTAAATTAAATCTCGATTATTAGAACATGAAATTAGTTCTTTCTCTTCATTCAGAGTTAACTTATACACAGATTTATCCGTTATCACAAAGTTCTCAGAGTATAATTGATAATTAAAAAAAATAGATGGCAATTTTCAAAAATTTGGCGGCACATGAGAGTGCCGCGGTAGATTAGTTGAGAATCATTGATAGAAGCCTATGGCATGATTCGACAGCAGTAACGGCTTAACGTTACCTGTAACAAGGAAACTGTATCAAGTACAATTTCTATTTCAATTTTAATATGATGTAGTATATACATATATTGAGAACTACAAAATGCAAAATTTGCAAATGCTTTAGAATATTGCTTGTCATGATTATAAAATATTATAAGAATTATATTCCTTTTTTGATAATTTGAGTTAATAAGTAATTTTGTTTATATATTTTCTTCTATTGTGATCTGAACTAATTTCCAATTTAAATATTCTTATTTATAGTTAAGAAAAATTTTATAAAAACAGCTTTCATTTTTTGGTCTAATCAGATACATTTTAAAAGATTGAAACAACTTTCTAATGGATAAAGTCAAAAAGTAAAGATATCCTACATATTTTTTTTTATATCTTTCTTTTTATTATACCTCCAAATCCTCTCTCTCTCTTTTCTTCTTCTGTGTTCTCTTCCTCTAATACAAAGAATAAAAATTTGATCTTTTTTTCTGGAGACGCAAGATAATGAAAAAATATATATATATAACGTCTTGAATCTGGTCCTAATTTTATATTAGAATATATTAAAAAAAACTGTAGGAAACAAAAACATTATCTTCATATAAGATTTCATATTATTGTTGAATTAAATATTCAAGAATCCCAGTGGTATATTAAACATTTTTTGGTTAATATATTTCTGAAAATTATTATGAATTTATATTAAGTGATTTTATAAAATTTTATTGATTATCTGAACTGTCTAATTACAATACTGCATAATAATCCAGCCCTCCCGCCTTAAAAATTTTTCTTAAAAAAATAAATAATCGAAGATGTCTACATTAAGAGACAAATATTGATGTTGGCTTCTCCTTATACAGGGTAAGTCAAAATGAATATAGCGATTACAAACGTCTATAACTATTTAATGGAAAAGAATTTATCGATAAGATTTAAACAGGATGTAGACCGAACTTATAAGTTTTGTATACATACGCCATAGATGTTCTATGTGACTTCCCTTGGTCACATGGACAAGGGAAACGTAAATTGTAAGATCCTTTTTTCTTCTGTGAATGAAGTGTTACATCAAATGTTTACCCTGACAGGCTTCAACTTTGGTTAATTCCACAGCCAGACCGATTCCACGAATTATCATGCTCGAAACAATAGAAGAACTGAAAGTACGCATTTGTAATGCGCTTGCGCTAATGCTTGCACAAATGCTTCAGAATGTATGCAGTGGAGTGGAGTACCACCTAGATATTGTCCATGTGATCAAGGGAAGACGCATAGAACCTTTATGACGCACATACACAAAATTTTGAAGTCCCATCTACATTCTGAGTATATCTTATCGATAAGTTCGTTTCCATTAAATAGCTATACCCGTTTGTATTCGCTATATTCATTGTGACTTACCCTGTATAATAGTTAATATTCTAATATTTAACCGTAATATTTCTCTTCTTCCCTAAATTTTTATTTCTTATGTAAAATATAAGCAAAGTTTTATTTATTGCTTCTTCTATTCATCTGAAATTGTACTAGTATATGAAAAATGTACTTTCTTTGTACAAATATGCTTTCACGTCAAGTTACACTATTTAAATCTAAGTCTGAAATCTTGCTTGATTTATATACAAATTCCATTTTAATAGTTATGTTAACTAGCTTCCTAGCTAAAGAGAACTTAAATTTACTGTTTGTATAGATGGTACTTATTTTCCTGTAGGCTATGAGGTAATGGATATTTGGATAATATTTGTTTTTAATTTGTGCTCCCATTCTACTTATTGTTGGATCAATGTTCTTCGGGCACTTTTAATGATTCCTTGCTAGAAACAATTATCCACCGAGAGTATCGACCTTGCTTTTGTTTTTTTAAAGGGTCTTCTGTCGGAGATTAGTTTGAAGCTCAGTCGCTGTAATAGCTTTAAGAATCAGTGGCTTTTCTAACCGACCGATATATTAAGCGATATGATACAATACCATGTTTAAAACAAATGGATTTACCAAAAGCTTAAACTGTAAAAAAACTGAATAAACACTTCAGGCGGTTGATCCATTTGAGGAAATCAGTAATAAATTATTTTCTTTTTGGGTTTCCTTCGTGATTAATTATTTTAATTCTCTGTGTTATACAGGGTTTTAAGCACATACAGTAAAAATAAATAATATATTTTCCTGTTGGTTTAATAAAGAGATAGAAGTAATATATATGAACTATTCAATTGTACTTGAGAGTTAATTTAAAATACGATACGCGTTACGGCATAAGACAAAAAATTTGGGTTCATACTTTTCATTTAAAATTTAGTCCTTGTACATTCATTTTCAACTAAGCCTGGCTTTTATGTCATGTTTTACATTTTTAATAACGTTTACTTCAATTGCAGCCGTAAAGAAAGTGCGTAGAAGGCTAATATCTTCGCATGAATTCTTTATTTTACGGGATATATGAATTAATAATATAATTAATATAATATGAAGTTTCAGGTTAAGTGTTTCGGTAATGAATGAATATTGAAGAGAATATTTGGTAGTGGCAATCTGTTTTGTAAATACTGACGCCATTTTAATTACGACAGATAAGCTTATTTTTTAACCTAGGTTTAAATAAAACAGGACCTTCAAAGAAAAACACTTATAGATCAAAAATAAATAACCGAGGAAATATTTTTTAGAGCAGTCTGGTCTTCTATGTTACTCAGAAACTTAACAGACAGGAAACGGATTTATAACCCAAGTATAAATATTTACTTATAATTTACCTTGCAAGGTTCAGTTTTGATTGGTTAATTCTCTAACTTAATTATTGTTTTGAAAGCATTGAGCAGCGTACTCTTTGTTCATAAGTTTAATGCAATTAGCTTGTCGAGATAAAATATAAATTCCTTTTTTTCATAGGAGAGCAAGGGGGATAAGATAAAAAAAGAGCAAAATACATTCCTTTGATCATTACTTTCGAGTAAGACTTTTTCTAAACTAAATGCTGTTTATTGTACAACTTTTTAAGCGTATAATAAAGAAGTTGGTGTTTTGAATTACATATTGCCTAACTATTGAAACGTTAAACTTCTAATTCACGTTTTTGTTTACAACCGAAAAAGGCTGGCATTTAAAGTAAAATATAAATTTCATGATATAATTCAAAAGTACAAACTGTAAATTTTATGTAGGGAAAAATTTCAACTATATTTTAAATATCCACTTATATAAATTTCATGAGGTAATTAAGAA